>CABPSV020000324.1:2500-19005 GCA_902459845.2 Hepatocystis sp. ex Piliocolobus tephrosceles
TTTCATTAATATGTTGCGTAGTAATGGATGTGAAATATATACGCAAATAAATGTAAAAAAATAAAAAAAAAAAGTTGCAGCTACATTTATACAATGTAAAAATTTTAACGAGTTTATAAATAAAATAAAAAATTGTTGCATTAAATTTATAAATATATTGTACATGTATATGCGCAAACATATAGTGGTATATTTAATATTGTGGCAATATAATTTTACTAATTTAATAAAAAAAAAAAAAAAATAAACAAATAAATAAGTAGATAAATAAATGAATGAATAAACAAAGACTAACATGCGAAGAAAAAATGATGATGGACAATATACTTAATACCTTCTACATTTTGAATATTTTTGAATAATTTATCAAAAAAAATAGATGTATATCGTATATTTAATATTTTTTGTAAAATTTTTATTGTAAAAAAAATTGAAAAAAAAAAAAACAAAAAACAAATTAATGAGTTTATAAAAAAGTAAATATATATGTAAGTGTATATATAATTAAATAAATAAATGAAAAAGTTGAAGAAAAAACAAAAACATGTATTACATATATATATATATATATATGTACATATACATAAACGAATGCATGAATAATTAAACAAAAAAAAAAGTTACCGCGACATAGGTACTTCCTTTTTTTTTTTTTATCCTATGCTATACTTTTAGTAACTATTTTTTTGTAAATTATAACATTTGCCTTGGCTCAATGTAAAGAGAAATATTTGAATTTTGTTTTGTCATAAAATATATAAATATATATATATATATATATGTATATTCCCTTTTTTTATTATTGTTAAGGACGTAAGTTTTATAATGAACAAAAAAAAAAAAATAAAAAAATAATTCATTTAAAATAATTCATTTAAAACAGTTGATTTAAAACAATTGATTTAAAACAATTGATTTAAAACAGTTTATTTAAGAACATAAGTTTGATTATATGATAAACAACAAAGCGTATTTTAGTAACTTAAAACTTGTCGTAAAGAATGGAGAAGAGGGAATGAAGGAAGAATTAGAAGAACATGTAAATAACATAGTATTTATAGGAAATATTGACAGTTATATAGAAGATTATGAAATAGTAAATATAGTTAAAAGTTTTGGAGATATTCGTAAATGGGAAAGACAAAGGAATCCAACTACACATAAATTAATGCCATTTGCTTTTTGTGAATATGATGATATATATAGTGTTTATTTATGTATGAATATCTTAAATAATATACAAGTAGGTGAGAAAAAATTAAAAGTAAATTGCAATGATAATTTGAAAGAAAAATTTAAATCTATTGTTGATATATTAATTAAAAAAAAAGAAGAATCTCCAAAAAATAATAAAAATGAAGATTCTTCAATTATAAACAAAAATGATACGAAAAACAATATATTAAATGATATAAATATGGAAATAAAAAAAAAAAAAACTCAAGTTCAAAGTTGTGTAGATAATATTAATAATAACTATGAAGAGAAAAAAAAAAAGTTACAAACGTTAAACAAACAAGAAAAAAATGATAATAATAATAATAATAATAGTAATAATAGTAATAGTTGTATTATAGTAGACGGAAAGAAAGAAACAAATTGTTGTGGTAATAATGATGATAATAGGAGCATAAACACAAGCAGAAGTAGTAGTAGTACTAATAGTAGTAATAAAAAAAAAAAAAACACAATTAATATAATGTTTAAAGGGAATAATCAAATAAATTTTTCAAATTATAATTCTTATTCAAAATATGGTTATAATAATAATAATAATAATAATACTGATAGACATTACAGGAACGATCGTGATACAAACAATACAAATAATTACATGTTCAAAAAGGGTATTGTCACATCTGATAATATAAAACAAAATGAACAAATGTATGATATAAATGAAAAAAAAGGAGAACAAAAGCGAGATCGGGATCGAGATGGAGATCGCAGTAGAGATCGCAGTAGAGATCGTGGTAGAGATCGCAGTAGAGATCGTGGTAGAGAGCAAGAGCAAGAGCCCAAACAGAGCTATTCAATCAACTCAAATGATAAAAAAACTAAAGAAGCAAAAAACAATCAAGAAGTTGATGAATTAAAATATATAAGTAAAAATTATAAAGTGCATTGGAGAGAAAAAGAAAGAATATTAAAAATTCAAAATAAAACTAAAGAATTGGAAAAAGAATTTATTCGAAGAGAAGAAGAATGGTTAGAATTAGAAGAAAAAATAAAAAAAGATACATATAAAGATTGGAATAGGTTAATACAAAAAAACAAAAAAGATATTTCTAAACTTATTGAATTGGATTTAAAAGGAGAATATGAAACAGCTCATGTTTCTAAGAGAAAGAGGAGAGAAATTAGAAGGTCAAGAAGACAGGCAGAAAAGGATTTAGATGAAAAAGATCGATTAGAAGAATTGAGAGAAATTGAAATTGAACGGAAGAAAGAGGCGGAAAAAGAAAAGGAGATGGAAAGAGAAAAGGAGATGGAAAGAGAAAAGGAGATGGAAAGAGAAAAGGAGAAGGAGAAAGAAAAGGAGAAAGAGAAAGAAAAGGAGAAGGAGAAAGAAAAGGAGAAAGAGAAAGAAAAGGAGAAAGAGAAAAAAAAGGAGAAAGAGAAAGAGAAAGAAAAAGAAGATAAAAATAAATATTCTGAAAATATAACTGAAGATAATAAAAATTTAATGGATACATGTACAATGAACATAACGGAGGATGATATAAAAAAAAAAAAAAAAAAAAATCATACTAATAGTGACAGTAGTGCTACTGCCATCACTAGTAGTACAAATATGTCAGACAGTAATAGTAAGAATATAAAAACAGGTGGAGGTGTTTGGACAAATTTGTATAAACATGCAGTGAATGCAATAATAAATAAAAACATTTTACCGAAAAATAAAGATGAACAAGATAATATTTCTAACAATTATAGTAATAATAATATTAATTCAAATAATAAAGAATCTTTCAATAATATTTATGCAAAAGAATTAAATACTAATAAGCAGTATGAAAACAGTATTAATAATAGTAATATAAAAAAAAAATATAGTAACGAAAATATAGAGTTAAAAAATGGTAATAAACTGAACAGTCATAAAAATAGTGATAATAATTTTTTATTTGATAATGATAACTACAATGAGAAAAGAGATGTACATGTAAATAATAAAAAAACACAATTAACCGAAAGAGATAATAACGTTTTAAAAAAAAATAAACAAGAGGAAGAAAAAGAAATCACGTCAATGAAGAGCGAAAAACAAAACTCGACAACATCAGATAGTTCTAGACTGAAAGAAAGTATAACTGATGAGGATGGACATATAAAAACTATTGATTTGATTGAAAATTCGAAAAAAATATTAGAAAGTGTCCCTACAAACGAAAAGGAAATTATGAATTATCCAATACAATGGAATATATTAAATTTTAAAGAAAATATAAGTGGAAAACTAAAACCTTGGATTTATAAAAAAATAACAGAATATATAGGAACCGATGAAGAAGATATTATTAAAGAAATAAGTGATTATTTTGTTCAACAAATTTTAAAAGAAACTGCACCACAAGATATGTTAATAGAAGCAGAAAAATTTTTAGATTCGGATGGAAAAAGTTTTATTTTAAATATGTATAGACTTATAATTTTTGAACAGTTGAAAATACAAAATGAGTCTTAAAAATAGCTTATAAAAAAAAAAAAAAAAAAAAAAAAAATGCATAAAAAAATATAACTTAATTAAAAAAAAAATTTTTTTTTTTTTTTTTTTTTATCACTGTGGCTGTATCTGAGTCTGTTATTTGTGGATGTGGCTTTTTTGTGACTTTTTTTTTGACTTTTTTTTTTGACTTTTTTTTTGACTTTTTTTTTGACTTTTTTTTTTGACTTTTTTTTTTTTTGACTTTTTATGTTGTGTATAGCTAGCTATGCAAGTTTATAATACCTAAAGTAATTTAAAATTTTTTTTATATATGACATTGTTCTTTTTGTTTATACGTTCTTTTGTTTATACATGTTTTTGTTTTGCTTTTTTAATACGCGCTCTCTTTTTTTTTTTTTTTTTTTTTTTTTTTTTTTTTTTTTTTTTTTTTTTTAATACGTAATTTCGTTTTCTTTTTATTTGTATGTCACATATATCTGTAAATAATATTCACACACGTGTATACATACTTGTACATAAACTTGTATGGATGTATAGGAGTATAGTTTCACACGACCTCGTTTTCATATGAAAATAAGTAAATTATTATATGTCTGTGTGCGTGCATGCACAAATAAATACATAGAAAAAAACATAGACATTACGACTTCTATTTATACTTCTTTTTATTTTTTTTGTTTTTATAAACAGAGAGGTATTATAATCAAATTCTATCTGCTGTATTTGGTTAATAGTCTTATTTTTTTAGTTGTATTAAAAAAATAAACAACTTAAAAAGGAGGGTAAATAAATAACTTAAAAAGGAGGGTAAATAAATAACTTAAAAAGGAGGATAAAAAAAAAAAAAAAAAAATCTTATTAATATTTTTTTTCTCTTGTGGCTGTTATAAACACGTAAAAAATAAAGCACGTTTTAAAGCACATTTTAAAACACATTTAACGGAATGGAGTTTTTTTTATTGTTTTTTACAACGTTTAAATAGCTCCTTACCGCTTTTAAAGAAATTACAAAGTCACAAAATATTATAAAAGGTTCATAGTTTTGCACGTGATATATATATATATATATATATATATATATATATATATATATATATATATATATATATATAACATAACTGTGTATATCTGTAAGTTTATAAATATGTAAGTACGTACATAAAATAAGCATAACGTTTGTTTATATTTTATATTTTCGCTGGATCACCAAAATGTGAAAAGTTCAAAGTATGAAAATAGATCAACGTTTTTAGTAAATAAAATCAATGTAAAAAAAAAAAAAAAAAAAAAAAAATTAACAAATAAAAGAAACATAAAAGTTGGCTAGTACGGCAAAAAGTGACAATAACAAAAATAAAGTGAAGTTAATTTTTTTTTTTTTTTTTTTTTTTTTTACAGCAAGTATAATGATGTTAAAAACAAGAGACCTTCTTTCGCATATTTTATATGTAACCAAATTGAATTGTTTAAAAAAAAATAATAACATAAGCGAACGCATTTATGTTAATGTTATGTATAATCAACGTACATTCATTTTTTTAGCAATGTACCACGACTAACTATTTTTTTTTATTTTTATTTTTTTTTTTTTGTAATTAGCCATTATGCTATTATAAAAGGACTAAACATATTTTATTTATAGTGCGTTTGTATATTTTATGTATATATTTACTTGCGCACTATATGAGTAAATTTTTAGTTATAGAAGGTTAGTAAAAAATATATAGCGAAAATAAAAAAAAGGAAATAAAAAGCGAAAATAAAACAAGTAAATGAAAAAGTAAAGCAATAAATAAATAAATAAACAGGTAAAAAGATAAGGTCTAAAACAATGCTAGAAGGATGTTTACAAAATGAATGCAAAGAATGCTACGAGAGAGGAAAAAAAAAAAGAAAGGGAGTTAGATGAGGCTAGGAAAGCTGGTAAAAAAAAATAATATATATAATATACATATGAGCAAATGTATACATATACATATTATACTCATGCGAATAACAAAGCGTGTCCAGTTACTTATGTACATGCACAAATATAATACCTGATAATACAGAGTGAATATTTCAATTTAGTTTGCATAATCAGCTACGTTTGCATGAACAGCTACGTTTGCATGAACAGCTACGTTTGCATGAACAGTTACGTTTGCATAATCATTTTTTTTTTTTTTTTTTTTGTAAAATAGGCAAAGTAGAAGCATTAAAAGATGAAGAAGGGAATGAAATAAATCCCCATATGCCCCAGTATATTATTAAAGCTCCGTGGTATTTAAATCAGACAACACCAGGTATAAAGAAATTATAAAACACAAATATATACATTTTATATGTATGTTCATATTGTTTTATCATAATACATTGACAAAATATAACTACATTGATAAACTCAATATGACCAATCATCACTTTTTTTTTTTTTTTTTTTTTTTTTTTTTTTTTTTCCATTTTAGGATTAAAACATCAAAGATATAAAGGAACAGACAAAGTAAAAATAGAAGAAGAAAGAAATAAGAAAATATATATAATAAATAAGAAAAACGTAACTGAGTTTTGTAAGAATTGTGGTAGTGCTGCACATACTGAAAAATTTTGTTTAGAAAGAACAAGGAAAAATAAAATAAATTTTGTGAATAATAACTTGGATGATGATTTTGTATGTATAACAAAAGATTTAGGATATGATGGAAATAGAGATAGATGGGCAGGATATAATGCTAATAATTTTGATTATATATATGAAGAATATAAAAATATAGTAGAAGAAAAAAAGAAAAGAAAAGCTGAGGAGTTAAAAAAGAAATATGCTAAGAGAGCTAAAAAACAAAAAACGGATGAAAATAAAACAGGAGATGGTGATTTTGAAAAAAGTGTCGAAAAAAGTGTCGAAAAAAGTGTCGAAAAAAGTGTTGAAAAAAATGGTGAAAAAAATGTTGAAAAAAATGGTGAAAAAAATGACGAGAGTAATGATGAGTATAGTGACGATAATGATGATAGTGATGGAAGTAAAACAAATGAAGAAACAAAAACCATAAATAATAGTAATAATAAAAATGAAAAAAATCGTAATATTGCTAGAAATTTAAGAATAAGAGAAGATACAGCAAAATATTTATATAACTTAAGTTTGAATTCTGCATTTTATGATCCTAAAAGTAGAAGTATGAGAGAAGACCCATTTGCTAATATGCCTGAAAATGCAATTGCTGAAAATAATTATTATAAGGGTGAAAACTATTATAATTTAACTGATGAAGCAATAGAATCTAAAAAACTTGAACTTTTTGCATGGGAAGCTTATAAAAGAGGTGAATGTGTCCATTTTAATGCTCAACCTACTCAATTAGAATTATTATATAAAGAATTTTTTTCAAAAAAAAACAATTTGATAAAAAAAAAACAAGAAAATGTATTAAACACATATAAATGTGATAATATAGCAAAAAATAAAAATGAAGAGGAACTGTTACAATCGGAGATATATACTGAATATAAACCGGTGAATAAAATAGATAAAACAAAAAAAAAAATTAAAGTTTTAAGTAAATATGAAGAAGATATTTATTTATATGACCATACATCTATTTTCGGTAGTTATTATGATAAGGTCTCTAAGAAATGGGGATATAAGTGTTGTATGGGCACTAACAAATTTGATAAATGTAATAAAATTTGATAAGTGACAAGTGACAAGTGACAAGTGATAAGTGATAAGAGTGAGTAAGAAAGGGAACAAACAGGTCCATGGAGTGCACACATTTTTTTTTTTTTATTAAGAATGTAAACATAAGTGAATATATTTATATTGCCCCTACAGTCGTAATTATGAATGTTTATTTTATTATTACTATTATTATTATTATTATTATTTTATTTTATTTTATTTTTTTTTTTTTTTTTTGTTTCAAAAATGGGATGAAATTGTATATATATACATATACACATAAATACCTTATTGTAAGTTTTTTTTTGTTAATTTTTTTTTTTTTTCAATCTCTATCGACATTTTTTTTATAATAAGTTGTAATTTTGTAATCCATATAATTAATGCTTAAAAAAATTGTATATATTTATATACATACATACATATATATGTATGTATGTATATATGTATGACAAATTTAACATAGTATAAAATATATTATAGTAAACACAATTAAATATTATAAAAAAGTTTCTACGAATTGTCCATAAGAGGGTGATTTGAAGGTAATGCCATAAAGGCATTATCCCCTTTATTTCTATTAATTTTAAATACGCCCCAATTTTCTTTTTCTCTTCTTTTCTTAATTTTTTGTTTTCTTCTGTTCTCTTCATCAAATGCATAAATAAGCATTCGTCTATAAATTTCAGCTCGAATTAATCTCGTTCTTTTACGAGTATATTGTGCATATATACCACCAAAAATATAAGAAGATAAATTACTTTCTATTCGTCTTCTCATATATTTTTTTTTTAATTTAGCTAGCCTTCTTCGTATTTTAGGTTCTAAAGACCTTATACCTGGTTTATGTTCACCTCTTGGTCTCTCATATTTCCCACGTACATTATATTGCCACATATATCTATAATCTCTTGTTATCGGTTTATTAATTTCGTAGTATTTTTTCAAATTATTTTCATTTATATTATGTAAGCTTTTTACAATTTTTATATACAAAATGCGTGGAGAATAAAAAGGAATTAGTTGTTCCACCCCAACACCATCATATATATTTTTAACAATGAATGACGAGTCCAGTCGTTTTTTTCTTATCTCGACACAGTACCCTGCATAAACAAAAAAAAGGTTCGAAAAAAAAAAAAAAAAAAAAAAAAAAAAGAAACAGTAATGAGAGTATTAATATACATTGTAGACAGTAATGTAACACATATATTTAACATGACATGTATATTATCATGGAATGTATAATAATGTGACCATATATACATTAACAAGACATATACAATAATATGGCAAAAAAAATGGACCCCTCCCAAAAAAAAAAAAAAAAAAAAAAAAAAAAAAAACTAACCTTGAAAAATAGCAAACGTTTGTTGAGATCTTGACAACTCATATTTAACTTCTATTAAATCTCCAGGATGTATTTTTGGTACTTTGAAATTTCTTAATTTATTCATTTTTTCCATTTCAGTTAAATGTAAGTTATGCATTAATTGTCTATTATAAAAGTCATGCATATAATTTTTATAATAAGGAATGGTTTTTTTTTTCTCTTTTTCCTTTTCTGTTTGTTTTCTTATATTTTCTTCATTTTGATTAACACAGTCTATATTAGGCCAGAACTTAGCAGTTTTGTCATTTTTTATATTATAACATTTATACTTACTCAAGCTTGTTATTACTTTTGTTCGTATATATCTTTTTATCTAAGGGTTGGGAGGAAAATTCGCACTAATATGTTTATAAGTATGTATATATGTTTATAAGTATGTATATATGTTTATAAGTATGTATATATGTTTATAAGTATGTATATATGTTTATAAGTATGTATATATGTTTATAAGTATGTATATATGTGTATAATTATGTATATATGTGTATAATTATGTATATATATTTATAAGTATGTATATATGTGTATAATTATGCATAAGTATGTACACATATAAATATATAGGAATGTTAAAATTGTTTTTTTTTTTTTTTTTTTTTTTTTTAACTTATTTTATTTATTATTTGCTACGTTCTCTTTTCATATATTTAATTTAGAAAAAAGGAAAGACTACTTACCATTATTTTGTTTTAATTTTATTTTTTTACTTTTTAATAGAATAAAATAGTTCGTTGTTGTAAATATTTAATCTCCTATTTGGACTTTTTACTCTTTTAACCCTATAACATTTTATACATATAATTGTGTATATACATGTTCGTATGTTTATACATATAATTGTGTAAATGTAATATGTACGTGTCCATATATATATATATATATATATATATTTTTTTTCTTTTTTTACTTTATCTTTGTATATAGCTTATACGGTAACAATGTATGTTTATTTTCCCTCTCTTTCACTATTATTATATATTAACGCGTCATAAATAAAAATTTAAAATATATGTATGTAAGGATGAGGTTGGAAGAAAATTAATAACCTATAAAAAAATGTACAACTTCTTATGTATAACTTATAAAAAAAAATATTCTCATTTGCTTATACTAAGTTATGACTTATCAAAAAGCAGCGAGACTAAATAATGAGGAAGAAAAAAAAGAACATCATTCTATACATTATTCTTTTATTAACTATTATTTTATTAACTATTATTTTATTAACTATTATTTTATTAACTATTATTTTATTAACTATTTTTTTATTAATCATTATTTTATTAATCATTATTTTATTAATCATTATTTTATTAATCATTATTTTAAAAATTACCACAGAAAAAATATGTATATTATATATACATATATAAATGTGTATATACGTATATGGAATTGCATATATTACTAAAACGTTTGTATAAGAACAAAAGCGCCAACCATTTTGAAATTGATATAGCAGGGAAAGTTTATTAGTGAACAAAAAAAAAAAAAAAATAATAATAATAAAAAAAAATTAAAAAAAATTAAAATTAATCTTAAAAAAATAATCTTAAAAAAATAATCTTAAAAAAATAATCTTAAAAAAATAATCATAAAAAAATAATCATAAAAAAATATATAAATACAAGAATTGGCTAATATTAAAAGAGAGTTGAAAACGAACGTGACACAAAAAAAAAAAAAAAAAAAATTTTAAACGTATAAACAAAAATTGTGCATATAAACAAAAGTTATGGGTATAAACAAAAGTTATGGGTATAAACAAAAGTTGTGGATATAAACAAAAGTTGTGGATATAAACACATGCTATGGGTGCTACTATATACGGTATGGTCCAAAAATGAGTATTTTATTTCTTCCTCGAATAAAAGAACTCGTCACTATATACATTAATCCCATACAATATTTTTTAAAAAGTACTTAGCTTGCTCAAACCGATTAAATTTTCGAAAAATAATACTCAAATTGTAAGAGGCGGAGAATAATAGATGTTTTCTATCAAAATATAATAAATAAAAATTTGAGTATTTGGTATTTATGCTTTTATAATAATGAATTAGTTTATCTTTTTTTGTTTGGGGACAACATGTTTTAAAATTAAGGCATGTATAACACATACATTTGTTCATATTAATAACCGAATTGAATATAAAATTTTCATTAATAAATAAATTATTAGTATATATAATTTTTTTTAATTCTTTATCTGCTTTTTTTAAAATACTTATGACATTCATATATAATTTAGCTGCTTCATTGTAATGGGATAACTGATGTAATGCTCTACCAATTGTATATAACATTTCAGCAGTATATATATATCTATAAATGTCATAAAATAAAGAATACTTTTTATATTTTTTTTCTTTTTTTTTTATTTTTTCTTCATATCTTTTGTTTATATATTCATTTAACATACATAAGGAGGTCATAATAACACATTCTCGGTTCTGCACTTTATGTGCACTCGCATATGTAAAATAAGATGTCATTAAACTGAATAAAAAATTTAAATTATCAGATATTTTATCAAATTTTTTTTTTTTTTTTATATTATTCTTTTTTTTGTTGTTTTTATTGAGTGTTTTTGTTTTATAAGAAGTGTTCTTATTTCTTCCTTCACTTTTGCTTTTGTTGTTATCTATGTCACTACCACCAGCACTACCACCAGCACTACCACCAGCACTACCACCAGCACTACCACCAGCACTACCACCAGCACTACCACCAGCACTACCACCAGCACTACCACCAGCACTACCACCAGCACTACCAACAGCACTACCACCAGCACTACCACTGGTACTAGTACCCCTTCCGGTCTTTCCAACATAATCCTGTTCATTTGACAAAATAAAACGATTAGAATTGTCAGTAGAATGTGTATCCGAACCATAATCTGACAACATACAGTTATTTTGCATTTCTCCTTTTTCTAATTTTTCATTTTTTCCCATTTTAGCTTTATTTAATGTAACTTGATTTTTTTTCTTAATTGCTAATAAAAAAATATAAGCTCTGGTATATTCTTGTACAGCATTAATATACATACATGATAAGTTACAAATATTACCAATTAAAAAAACTAAAAAAGGATTATTTTTTTTATAATGTATGGTTTTTACTAAAAATATTCGAAACATAATAAGTATATTTTTACCTTTTGATTTTGAGATTGAACTTAAAAATTGTTGACAACATTTTCCTGTTAAAATTAAATTACTATAATATTTTAATAAGATATATTCTTCACTTTCTTTTTTATTAATTAAAAATAAGTTGTTTAATTCTTTAAGTTGTTTTAGATAATTACCACTACATATATATAACTTATTTAATAATATATTAATTTTGAATAAATAAAATTTACAATCCATTGGATTATTGTTGTTAACGTAGTAATAACATGTATGAGGATATTTGTCATTATAATTATTTTCATACATATCATTCTGACAAGCATAACATTTTTTTTTTTTTTTTTTTTTTTGTAAAAAATTAATATATTCATTTTTCATTTGTTCTTTTATATGATTTGTAATAACATTATCAAAAAAATAGTTATTTATATTTATCGTATTTTCATTATTACTATTATTACATCTTTTCATATATTCATTTTTAATAAATTTAACGTAAGTCAAATTTTTAGTTTTTTTTGATGTTCTATTTTTTATATATAAATTTAAAATGTGTGTACAATCTTCAAATAGTTTTATTATACTAATTAAAAAAAAACATTCTTCAAATAACAATGTAGTATAATATAAACCTAAATAACTTTCAAAGCAAAAAAAGTTCAGTTTTTTTTTTGTTATAAAAAATGAAAATTTACGAATTCCTGTTTTTCTCTTATTATTCATAGTGTTACGCTTGTTGATGGTGTTATTATCACTACGTTGCATGTTACTCTCGAGATCGCTACTATTACAATCACTATCCCCGTTGTTACTATTCTTTTTAATTTCCCCGTCATTATCAGTTACATATAATTTGTGTACATAATCAAGAGAGGAGTTATATGACTTGTTGTGTTCTGTAATGTTGTAATTTGATTTTTCATTGTTAATATTATTGTTGTTAATATTATTGATTGATGACATATCTCTTTGTTGTACCATTTTTTTACTTCCTGATTGAACAAATAAACTAGTATCTACATCTGTATCTCCGTCATAGTCATTGTTATAATTCCTGTAGTTGTGGATGTTATGTCCAGGAAATGTATTACCGATATAGCCATTTTGTTTATTGTTATAATTTAATAAATCTTTTTCCATGTGTGTATATATCCTATTAAAGTCTTGTTCTGCTTCATAAAAAAAACAAAAAAAGTTATAACTAAATTTATAAAACTTCATCATAATTTTACTATTCATAATTTCAAATTCTATGTTTGATTGATATTTAATTATTTGTTTATAAAATTCATTCCTTATTTGTGTTTCTTCCATTCTGTTATTGTTGTTACTACTATTATTAACAGTTCCTCCCTGTATTTTAGAATTCTCTTCGTCTATATTTTCAACAAAGAGGTTAAACAAATTACGCACATTACATATAAACACTTCTTTGTAATACAATTCTGTTCCAACAAGTTTCAAATTTTTAAATAAAATAATATTATTACTTGGAGTATATTTTTTTTTTTTTTTTGTAAAACAAAATGTTTGTGTTAAAAATGATAAATACTCTCTATGTCGGTATAAGTTTATGATTCTTTTGATGTCCATATATTTTTTACGATCATTTGTTTTTAGTTCGTTTTGCCCGTTTTTGTCGTTTTTCCTATTTTCCTTGTTTTTCCCGTTTTTCCCATTTTGCTTGTTTTTGTCGTTTTTCCTATTTTCCTTGTTTTTCCCGTTTTTCCCATTTTGCTTGTTTTTCCCGTTTTTCCCGCTTTGCTTGTTGTCACTATTTTTTAACAAGAGTAGTATGTTATAGATATAGAGCAAATCCAGAATTCGAAAATTATATTTTACACAAAAATAACAAAAACATATATTTTCATTAATTTTAATAATGTCGTTAATAGTAAATCTAATTAAATAGTTATTATATTTATAAAAAATATCATTATTCGGAGGACATAAAAAATAACACATATGTATAATATAATTATTGTGTGATGTGTATAGTAACAATTTATTTTTTTTGTTTAAAATTTTTATTAATTGTTTTTCTCTTTCTTTATTACTTAATGGATTAGGAATTAAAGAAATTAAACGTAATTTTTTTTCTTTTATACTTAATAAAATATTAATTGATTTATTATATTTTTTTAATTTATATAATATATTTAGATATAAACATTTTAAATCAATTTCAATATTATTTTTTTTTATTTTCTCATTATTTAATAGTTTTACAATTATTTGTTCTGCTTTTATATAATCTTCTAAATAATAATAACATTTTACAAACTTGTATGTTATAAGAACAAAGTCAATTTTACTATTAAATTGTATTGTACTACTTGAGGGAGTGGTAATAGTAGTGATAGTTTCTTCTTTCGTATTATCACTATTATAGTTACCACTGTCCTTATAATCATGACAATTAGTTACAGTATTATACCCTAAGTTAATACATTTTTCACTATTATTATTATTTTTTTCCTCCTCCATCATAATAAAACATTTGTCTTTTTTTTCATATAAAAACTGATAACAGTTAATAGCAGAATAATAATTTTCTTTCATATAAAATGATTCAGCTATATCAAAAATAAGATCTTCATAAAAAATATAATTATTAAAAATTGTTTTAAAAAAATAGTTATATTTTAAAAAATCATAATTTATATTATGATTGATCATAATAATTGATTTGATAAATTGTATAAATATATCTATATGTATACTATAATTTGTTTTTGTTATAGTTTTGTATACATATATACATTCATCATATTTATTATTTAATATTTGTGTTTGCATAAGTAAAGATATAATCGTATTTTCAGCATAACTAAATAAGTTACATTGTTCATGTGGTTTGATGTTTTTATTTTCATCTATATGGGTCTTACACAATTGATCATTATTTATTTTAAATTCGTTTTCTTTGTTTTGCATTATACACAAATAAATATTCTTTAAAAATGTATAACATTCATCAGGCCTTCTTATATTTATTATACATATATAAATATATATATCAAGCAAAATATTATATTCACTTTTGTTAACATGTTTCAAGTATAATAGTTTTTTCAATGCGTTTTTATAATCTTCCATTAATATATAAGTAAATGCTAAATTAAAATATATATGTTTTACAAAGTTATTGCAGTTGTCGTCTTCATCTTTATATATATCCTTACCTTTATCTTCTTTTTTATCACTTTTGTTTTTTTTATCACTTTTGTTTTTTTTATCATTTTTTTTTTTTTTATCATTTTTTTTTTTTTTTTCATTTTTTTTTTTTTTATATTTTTTTCTTTTTCTATTATAAATTTTTAATACTTTATATAAACAATATATAATAAGATTATATTGTTTCTGAAGTTTACACAAATCAACAATATTATACCATGACAAAAAATCATTATGTGATAGTTGTGCTGCAATGAAATAATAATTAATTGCTTTTTTTATATTTTTAAATTCTCTTTCATATATTAATCCTAACAAATGAAAAGGATCATGTGAATAAGGTGACATTTTAATTATTTGTTCTAATAAAATTATACAATCTTCAAATTTGTTATTAATGTATAAATTATTAGCTCGGTTCATAAGTTTTTCAACATTTTTATCCATTTTTGTTGGTTTAATTGATTTTATTAATTTGTTTTCGTTTTTATTTTGTTCATAATGTATTTTACTTTCTCTATCACCATTATTATGTACTCTCTTTTTATTTTTTATTATTTTTTTTCTCCTCCTCCTCCTCCTTCTTTTTCTTCTTTTTTTTTTTCTTTTTCTAATTTTATTAAAATATTCATTCTCTTCGTTATAAATATATCCATTATTGTCGCAATTATTATCAAATTCATCTGAATTTTTACATTTTAAAAATAAAAGTTCTTCATCACTGATGGTACTTGTGCTGCTATAATTATTATCACTACTACTACCACTATCACTACCACTACCACTACCACTACCACTACCACTACCACCACTACTACCACTACCACTACTACCACTACCACTACCACTACTACCACTACCGTTGACACTACCACTGATAGCACTAACACCATCACTAACACATAAATTAGAATTTAAATTACTACTATCTCTACTTATACTTCCATCATCTTCAAATATGTACGAATCGTATGTATATATTTTTTGTACCAATTTTTTTTTATGTAATGTGGATGTTTCGTTGGTACAAAAATAAAAACATAAAATATTATTTATGTTTATGTTATTAATATTGAGTAATCGTTTATCATCAAATATTATTTTGTCGTTACTAATGGATTGTTTTATGCTTGTTAGGTGTACGTTTGGTTGTTCGCTTTGTACAGGTTGTTCAACCTCTATCGGTTGTTCAATCTGTATGGGTTGTTCAACCTCTATCGGTTGTTCAATCTGTATGGGTTGTTCAACCTCTATCGGTTGTTCAATCTGTATGGGTTGTTCAACCTCTATCGGTTGTTCAATCTGTATGGGTTGTTCAACCTCTATCGGTTGTTCAATCTGTATGGGTTGTTCAACCTCTATCGGTTGTTCAATCTGTATGGGTTGTTCAACCTCTATCGGTTGTTCAATCTGTATGGGTTGTTCAACTTCTATCGGTTGTTCAATGTGTACGGGTTGTTC
>CABPSV020000325.1:3127-18977 GCA_902459845.2 Hepatocystis sp. ex Piliocolobus tephrosceles
ATGAGTTCATCAATTAAGTCGTTTCAAATGAGCTGTTTCAAATATTTTTTTTTCCAAATGTAGAACAAGTATTAAAATACAAGTCGCGATGTGTCCATACTAGAAGCGTTTTATTCACACTGTATCGTTGATTAGTACATCATAGTATTCACATATTTTTTATTTTATTTTTTAAATATAACTTTTAATGTTTAATATTAATAATAATATTGTATAGTGGTTAACCATGAAATGTTATTATTCTACTATTTTTTGATTATAAATTTATTCTTTCTAATTAACTAAAAGATGTGTTAATTTTAACATTAAATAATGCAAAGTTGTCTATATGTGCTCATATTCTAAAATATTAATAAAACATTCAATATTTAAATAATTATATATGCAATTTTTTGAAATTATTTTTATATATTTTTATTATATATATATATTTTTTTTTTGTGTTTATTAATCAATATGTTCTTCTTTTTTTTTTTAATTCATAATTTAAATAGAAAAATTTTTTTTTTTTTTTTTTTTTTTTTTTGTGCATAACATTTTTACATTTTGATTATGCTTATGGTTCCTACGTTTTTTTTATTTTTATTTTTTTTTTATCTCTCATTTAATCATTTATTTAAACCATCATTTAAAAAAATGGCACATTAGTGAAACTATGGTTATTACCATTCTATACACTTTAATTATTGTTTTGTCTTATATTGTACCAACTAGTATAAAACATTAAGTACTTTTTTTTGTTGTTGTGTATAAGGTCGTATTTTTTTTTATTGAAATAATTATAAATTTTTTTTTTCTTTTTTTTGTAATTTATAATTTTCAAAATACACAAACAATTTGTTGTGTAATGTTGTCTAAGTTAAATTGCACGCCCATCACATAAATATTTAATAGTACAAATGGTGCAAAAAAAAAAATAAATAAATATACATGTATATATATATATATATATATGCACATTATATCGTAATAAATAGTGCATGAAAGGATATTTTAATGATGGTAAAAAGAAAAAAAAATGGGTTGTGTATTTATTTATATACATAGGTATATTTTATATTGTATAAACTTTAAACGTTTACGCTGTAATACTTTTTTTTTTTTTTTTTTTTTTTTTTTTTTGCATGTCTTTCGAAAATGCACCATTGTAATGGTATGAAGCAAAATCGTGCTTTGGTTATTTTTTTTTTATAGAAAAATAATGAGTATATAGTTCACTAGAAGTATGTTATACATAAATATATATATATATATATATATATATGCTTTAAATCCAAAGTAAAAAAGGAAAAATCTGAATTTATCATTTTTTTTTGAAGAAGAAAAGCAACATTGCACAATTTTATTACACAAAATGATGTATAAAATTGTTTATTTCTGTATAAATTTTAATTTTTTTTTTTTTTTTTTATAAAATGATAAATTTATAAAAACTTTAAAAAATTTATACTTTTACATGACTATTAAGGTTTTTAAATATATATTTAACAAAAATTGTGCACAAAAAATAATTTTTTTTTTTTTTTTTTTTTTTGAAAACGTTATAAAATTTGTGTGCAACGTTGTAAAAAACAGATTAAAAAATAGACAACTATGAATAAAAATGTATAAAAGTAGTTAATAGTATACGCATGTTAATACGTGTATTAGTATATATATATATATATATATATATATTTTAACTCGAATAAACTTGTTTGAAGTTTTTGATTACACATAAATAATACAGATTTGGGAAAATTTTAATTATATGTTTTCATTTGTCCATGTAAATAGTTGGTTCATTTTTTTTTGCATTGCTTTAATTTCTTTTATTATTTTTTTTAACATTTGAGCATTATATTATGAGTAAGAAACAATGATTTATTTTGTCTCATAAAGAGTAAGCAAAAAAGGGACAAAATGCTTACTTGGCAATTGTATGTATATACAAAAAATATATATAAATATATACAAATATATATGTGTATAAAAGTAAAAGAAAAACAAAAAAAAAATAATAATCTCTCTCTCTTTATATATATATATACATACGTAGGTACAAATTTATGCGAATTTGAACACACATACCACACTATAACACATCATTATGAGTAAAAAAATAAAAATGATAGGTAAGAGAAAAAATGAATTTCTCTTAAAAAAATTGTGTTATATTTACAGAAAAAAAAATAATAAAATGAAAAAAAAAATACAAAAAAAGAAACATATGTATACAAAAGATATGAATGATATTATAATATATGTAAATAAAAACAGTAGTATAGTATATAAAAATAAAAAAATTATAAATTATGGTTTAAAGAGTGAAATGAAAAGAAAAAGGCATAATTTAAATGTTTTAAAAAATAAAAGTATAGATTATATTATAGACAATAATAATAATAATAATAATAATAATAATAGTATGAATGTTAATAAAATAGAAAAAAGTGATAATATTTCAGAATTTACACAAAATGAAAAAAATTACATGAACGTGATAATGTTGTTAAATAAGTGTGATGGTGGTGATAGTGGTGATAGTGGTGATGGTGGTGATAGTGGTGATGGTGGTGATAGTGGTGATGGTGGTGATAGTGGTGATGGTGGTGATAATGGAAGTCGTTTTTTTAGTGATTCTACAACAGCATCGTCGTATAAATCGTTTGAAGATTGCATGAACAAAAGTGACAAAAGTGACAACAGCAAGAATGGTAATAAATATATTAACAATAATGAAAATATGAATAATAAAGGAAAAAAAAACAAATACAAATATAAAACCAACATTTTTGGTGATAAACAAATATATAGTGACTACAGAAATATATTAAACAATTATAACACTACAATCGAATGTTATTCTGTATTTACTTTTATGTGTACAAAATTAAAAATTAAAAATAAAGGGTTATTCTCAAAAAAAAAAAAAACGAAAGATAGATATGAGTTTATTAAAAAACTGACTACAAAATATTGGGATACAAAAATAAGTAAAGAGTACATTCCTCAAGATAAAGAAAAAATTCATAATGATATGAAAAGTAATTTAAAGAAAAAATCATTTACATTTAAAAAGAATAACGGTAAAGGGGGTAGTGAAAATGATGAAGGTGGTAGAGATGGTAGAGATGGTAGAGATGGTAGAGATGGTAGAGGTGATGGAGGTGATGGAGGTGATGAAAGTGGTGGAATTAGTGAAGTTAGTGGTAACACTAAAGTTGATGATAATAATAATGGTAGTAATAGCTTTATAAAAATGCTTAAAAATGTCGCTAAGGACACTAATAGTGAAGCATCATTTATTGATGGTAGTAAAAATACAAAAATAATTATGGATAATATTAATAACATTGATTATAATAAAAACAAAAATTATGATAGTAATACCAATAATGTAGATAATAATAAAAAAAATAAGAAAAAAGAAAGTAAAAAAATTAGTTACAAAAATAAAAATAAAAATAATAATAATACTGTTGAAGAACCTAATATTACTGTATCTTTTGATGAGGAGTTCGATCATGAAGCTGAATCAACAAGTATCATGGAAAAAGAAGTTATTGAAAATTATAACGAAAAAAAAACATATTTTACAGATAGATGTGTAATAGATAAAAATATTAAAAGATCATCACTAATAGATAAATTAAAATTAATAGTAAACGTTGATGATCATTCTCAAAAAGAAACTGCACAAACAAACAAAACTGAACAAACAAATAAAACTGAACAAATAAAAAAAACTAAACATACAAAAAAAACTAAACAAACAAAAAAAAATAAACAAACAAAAGAAGCTGAACAAGCGAAAGACACAAATGAACAAAATAAAGATGGAATGTCAAATGATACAAAAAATAAAGAAAAAAAGAAACGCGTACAATATGATAAAAATTCTATTAATAAGAATTTTTTAAAAGTTAAAAATAACGATACTTCTGACTCTTCAAAAGAAGTTCATAACACTAACACTAATATAATATCACAAAGAAATAATAAAAATAGTGAGTATGATATAAAACCATCTAATTTAGCCCCCTCAACTCTGAATGTGAAAAATAATTTACCAAAAAATAAACAGACAAAACAAAAACGTACTACAATAATAGATAAAAAAAATGAAGTAAATGAAAACAATGAAACAAATGATTGTTTTATGGATGGTCCAATGGAGTATAATCCCAATCATCCCACTGGTTATAATCCCAATCTCCCCATTGGTAATATCCCCATTGGCTATAATCCTAATATCCCCATCGATTATAATGCTAATATCTCTTTAGGTTATTACCCCAATAATATGGTAGGTTATTACCCCGACAATATGGCAGGTCATTACCCTAATAATATGGTAGGTTATTACTCTAATAACCCTATGGGGTATGATATTTCTGATCCCATTAATGCCAAAAAAAACATTACTGATGATAATAATTACAATAATTATCCGAACAATCTATTACCTATCCCTTTAATTGATACAAATGTATATGGATTAAATCAGAATATAATAAATGTTAATAATGGTATTGAAAAAAATGTTTTGTTGAATGATAAAAAAAATAATATTACTACTAATACTGTTGGTGGTGTGGATAGAACTGATATTTATAATAATAGTGATAATAATAATAAAAAGGTACAAATAAATAATAAAAACATAGTAGCATATGACAAAAAAAAAAATATTCAATACGATGATGATTATACTTTAAATTATATATTACATAAATATGAAGATGATGATAAATTTTTTTCAAGTAATAATGGAAATAGTATTGATTATTGTGATAAATATAGTGAAAAGGATGAATTAAATATGTATACAGAAGGTATGAATAAATTAGTTGAACAAATGTATTTTTATGATAACTATCATAGTGAGTATAAAGAATGTTATAATAAAAAATATAATAGTAATGCTTCAGACAGTTCTTGTAATATTATTGACACATCTTTAAATTTGAATGTTATTGATAATGAACAGGTTGATAACGATAATGGTCAATATAATAAAGAAGTTTTAATCAAAATGAATATGGAAATACAAAAATTAGAAAAGCGAGTGGAAGAGCTAACAAATTTAACTAAAAATAATCCACTTACTATGACTAATAATATTGATAAAAATGTTATTATAAAAAAGGGACAAGAAAAAGAGTTAGAGAATGGAAAAAACAAATTAGGAGTGATAAAAAGCGTGGGTAATAAGAAGAGTATTTCTACTAATGTTAAAAATGATGATAATAATAATAAAGAGCAGAAACAGAAAGGTGATAAAAATGGAGAGGTAGAAAATGGAGAGGTAGAAAATGGAGAGGTAGAAAAGGGAGAGGTAGAAAAGGGAGAGGTAGAAAAGGGAGAGGTAGAAAAGGGAGAGGTAGAAAAACAAGACAACCAACAGAATGTTCAAGCAACTAATGACTATTACAATATGGATAATTATATTAACACAGATAATTTGAATTATTTAAAAAATGAAATAATAAATAATGTATACTATTATATATATGAATCTTATGATCAAAAAGATTATGACATGTTACAAAAATTAGCTGAAAAACATGTGACAAAAGGAAAAAATGTAAAGTATAATAAAAATTTACCAAAACAAAACTTCGATAAACAAAGAACATCCAATGCATGGTTTACTAATCCTGTTTATGAAAATTATGTAATTCGAAATAAAAAAGACAAAAAAAAAGTAACTGGCTTTACTTCACAATCTAATAAGCATAATGATTCTTCATCAAATAATGAAAACGGTTTTTTATTTAATGCAAATGCTGAATATGTTAACATAAAAGATAAGCAAGATGAAAAAAATAATGATGGTTCTGATATAAGAGATAGTGATTTTTCTTATGAAAGTTTTATAAGTAAACAAAAAAAAAAATTAGAAAAAAATAAAATGGATTTAAAAATAATGAAAAATGATATGACAATTAAAAGCAGTCAAGCATTAGTATTAGCTCAAAATAATAAAGAAAATATGGATACTGACAATTTAAAATTGAAAGTAAATAAAAATGAGGAAAAACAGTTGGATAAGCAACTTAACAAAGAGTTGGGTGAAAACAAAGAGTCGGATGAAAACAAAGAGTCGGATGAAAACAAAGAGTCGGGTGAAAAGAAAACACAAGTTATAAATAAACAAGAAACACAACTGAACCCAAACGATATGGTACTGGATTTAATTTCTTCATTTAATAATTATGTTCCAGATACGTCCTTATTTGATGTAATAAATTCTGCATTTACATATAACAATAATAATAACACTGTTGAGGATATAAAAGAAACAGAAAATAAAAAAAGGATTCATTCTAAGAGTAACAGTAGTACTACTAATCAAAGAAAAAAGGGACTCTATAATACACAGATAGAAAAAAGTAATAGTGATTTATCAATCAATGAAAAAAATGAAGAATATATTTTAAAAAAAAAAAATAATAAAATAATACAAGAAATAGAAAAAAAAATTAGAGAAAAGGAATTATTAGAACTTGAAATCGAAAATAAGAAAAAACAAAAAGAGTTGGAAAGTTTAGAATTACAATTAATGAAAAATCAAAAAATAAAGATGGAGATTGAAAAAGAACGTGTTCATGATGTAGTGATCGATGATGAAAATATAAACCAGATGAAAAAAACTTGTAAGGAAGCTATATATAAAGAAAGAATCGTTGAAAATGGTGTAGAAGATAAAAATGAACACAAAAAATATGTTGAAGAACAAAATGAGGCTAAACAGATGGGAGAAAATGGTATAACAACAAGTGTAGAAAATGTCAAAAAAAATGCCAACAAAAATGTCAAAAAAAATGCTAAAAAAAATAATTGGGCAACATATGGTAGACCTGAAGTAAAAAAGGAAAGATATGCTATATTAAAAAAAATGTCCACTTCTAAAAGTGAAGGTGGTTTTACTAGTTATGCGCATATAGCTGAACGATTTTTCGAAGTAGTAACAGGATATCAGAGTGATGCAGAATATGTGAATAGCCAAAATGTAAAAAAAAATAAAACCGATACAGACAATAGTAATAGTATTAGTAAGGACATAACACAAGATAATATAAAAGAACATATAAAAAAATATAAAAAAATAAAATTATCTAATATAAATGAAAAAATAAAAAAAAATATACATTATGATGATACTTTTTATAAATTTGGAAGGCCAAATTATGTACGAAAAAACAAAAGCCAAATTTACAAAAGCAGAATTTATAAAAGCAAATCATTAAATCGGAATAATTTTGCTATTATTTCTACTTTACAAAAAAAAAACAGTTTTAAAAAAAATAAAAATTATATTTTAAATAAATCCATCTCGAAAAATAAAATGAATAAATATTATCAAACAGGTAAACCAGTTATAGACAGGTTAGGTATCGCACATGAAAGAGAAAATATAAATTTAGAGGAACTAAATGGAGACTTACATCAGAAACAAAAAGTACATACAACAAATAAAAAAGATAGTAGTAATATGTTTTTAAATAAATTAATGAATTTGGACATTAACAATTTATTAAACAACAATTTAGAAGTAGACCTAATTAATAATAATGTTAAAAAAACAAATGTGTTGACTCAGGCGAAATTGAATGATAAGAAAATTGATGGGGATAATATTAGTGGACTAGTAAAAGTTAAAGGAGATAAACCTTCTAGTTTGGCTTCCAAAATAAACATACTATATAAAGCACTTAACAGTACGGATATAATATCTAAGGACGTGAAAAAAAAAAAAAATAGTAATATTGATGGTAGTAATATTGGTGGTAGTAATATTGATGGTAGTAATATTGATGGTAGTAATATTGGTGGTAGTAATATTGATGGTAGTAATATTGATGGTAGTAATATTGGTGGTAGTAATATTGATAGTAGTAATATTGGTGGTAGTAATATTGGTGGTATTAATATTGATAGTAGTAATATTGGTGGTAGTAATATTGATAGTAGTAATATTGGTGGTAGTAATATTGGTGGTAGTAATATTGGTGGTATTAATATTGATAGTAGTAATATTGGTGGTAGTAATATTGGTGGTAGTAATAATGGCAATAACAATTGTAGTGATGACGAAGTTGGTAAATACAAGCTACAGGCTCATGCAAAAGAAGTTATAAAAATTTTTAAAAAATATGAAAAACAAAGACAGGATATTAAACATTTGGCTAAAATTAGGAAAGAAGAAAAACAGAGGTTAGAGGACGAGAAAAGAAAGGCAGAAGAAGAAAAACAGAGGTTAGAGGATGAGAAAAGAAAGGCAGAAGAAGAAAAACAGAGGATTGAAGAAGAAAGGTGGGTAGCAGAAATAAAGTTGTTAGAAGAAATGAAAAGGGTTGAAGAAGAAAAAAAACAAGAAGAGGAAATAAAGCAGAGGGAAGAGGAACTAAAACAAAGGCAAGAGAAAATAAAACAGAGAGAAGATGAAATGAAACAAAGGGAAGAAGAAGTACAAAGGAGAGAAGAGGAAGAAAAAAAGAGATTATGGGAAGAAAACGAAAGTAGTAGAAATGGAAAATTTGTAAAAATTATGTTAACAGATAATTATAACATGTTTGATAAAATAGAAAAAGAGAGAATAAAAACTTTTAAAGAAAAGGTAATGCATAATAAATCCAATTTATATAGAGTAGAAAATAAACATTTAGTAGAAAATAAACATTTAGTAGAAAATAAACATTTAGTAAAAAATAAACATTTAGTAGAAAATAAACATTTAGTAAAAAATAAACATTTAGTAAAAAATGCATATAAAGATATACCCTTTTTTTTTAAAAATAAATATATAGATAAAAATAAAAATAATGATAATATATTTTTGGAAGACAAAAACAAGGATACGTCATTGGGAAAATGTATTTTAACAGATGCTTTAAAAGAAAAGGAATTAAATGTAACAGGAACCAAAACAGAAGAAATGATGAAACATCATGGCATACCAATGAGTAATCCATTAGAAAGTAAATTTTTAGAAAGAGAAAAAAAAAAATATTTAGTAAGAATGCGAAATAATATTTCAAAATATAACAGCTTAGGTGATAAAGTTATACATAATATAATTGAAAAAAAAAAAGTAAAAAAAAAAAGTAATACATCAGAAAGTGAAATAATAGATGATTTGTTTGATATGAATGAAGAAGATCTGTTTACAACAGAAAGTCAAGAAATGTATTTACAAGTTGAGGATATAGTTAAAAATAATAGTAACAATAATTTGTATATGAATAAAACACATATTTATAACGAATTATACAAAAAAGGAAACTCCTCTTCTAGTTATAACAATTTAAGTGGTTATAACAGTTTAAGTGGTTATAACAGTTTAAGTGGTTATGTCGGTTTAAGTGGTTATAACAGTTTAAGTGGATATGACAACATAAGTAACTATAAAAATGTAAGTAAACCTGAAGACATAAGCGATTATGGTAAAATTAGTGATGTTAATGACGACAATAATAACATGAATATTGATAGTGATAGTATTATTAATAAAGCTATGCGTAGTATAGATTATTTAAAAAATGAGAACGATCCACTTACACCAAGTGAATTTTCTTATAATAAACATATTAGTAGTGACAATAACAAAAATATTATTAATTACGATATGTACCGAACTAGCGAAACAGAAGAAAGTAGTGATTATAAAAGTTACATTATAAGCCGAGATGTTTATATTAAACATATATTAAATTCATTTGAAAGTATAAATAAAATAAAAAATTATACAAAAGAAATAATAGATAGTGAAACTCTTAGTAATTCAAGTAGTGTTATAAATAAATACAACGACGACGATAATGATAATGTTCATGATGGTAGTTTAAACTCTAGTATCGATGCATATTTTAATTTTGAAAATATAAAAAGAAAAAAATATAAAAAAAAAATAAATAATAAATTAGATTTAACAAATGTTAGCAGTTCCTCATCAAGCATAAAAATTATCAATTCTTATTCATTAGATGGATCTTACTCCGATAACAATAATATAAATGACCCATTCATTACTTACTCCTTTGAGAAATTAATGAACGAAAGTCGTAAGGATAGTAGTGATGCAATTAGTGACAATAAAAACAATAGCGGTAAAGATAGTCATGAATACGTTAATAAATACATAGTTGATGAAAGTTATGACGAAGGTAATAAAAGTGATAAAAAGGATAAAAGCGATAAAAGTGATAAAAACGATAAAAGCGATAAAAGTTATGTGGGTAATAAAAATGAAAAAGTCAATCAGGATAAAACTTTTTTTGATACGCTTACAGATAACCTTAATGAATTAACAAAAAAAGTTAAGCATATAAAAAAAAGAGACATTACTTTTGACATGTATAAAAAAAAAAAAAATACATCATATATCTACGAAAGTGATAATAAAGAAGATGTAAGTTCTTTACCAAATTTATTTTCTTTTAAAAATGAAAAAGTAAATACAAATAAACCTAAAGGTTACAATAATATTTATTCGAATCACAATAATGATAAATAATAATAAGTTTGTTATGTTATATGCGCATATATATAAATATATGTTTTGCGATTTTTTAATTTGGTACTAAAAAGTTTTATTATGTAGAGACATGTGTAAAAGTCATGTGTGTATATGCGTTATAGGTTATGCCAAGTAACTTATATATACAATTTCATGTATTATGTAAAATGATTACATATTTTATATAGTAAAAATGTAAGCACATATTTTAGTAAAAGTGTTAGTAGTGAATTAAAAAAAATAACAATAAAATAACAATAGTAGTAGTAACAACGGTTGTAATAGTAATGGCCAAATAATTATACCAAAATTAATAAAAGGAAAATAGGATTAATTTGGTTGAGTATGTATTAAATAAATAAATAAATAAATAAATAAATAAATAAATAAATAAATATATATATACTTATAAATTGAAACCATGACACTATTGTTAATTATTTTAGCAATATTAAGATTGCGTTTTTATGTTTTAATTTTTTTTTGCTTTAATTTTTATGTTTTCGTGTTTCAGTTTTTATATTTTTTTTTTTTTTTTTTGTGTTTTATCTCTTATTTTTGGTCTAGTCTGTATGTTTTTATTTTTTTTTTCAACCTGATATATACTTAGCAAAGGGTTTCACATTTTAGAACATAAAAAAATATACATATTTTTCTCTTTTGCTTTTGTTTATTTTGCTTTTGTTTATTTTGCTTTTGTTTATTTTGCCTTGTTTATAATAATTAACATATTTCATAATATGAAAGCAAACAATGAACTAATAAATATAATAAAATACGAAAATGATTTAACAATATCTAGTATGAAACATTGGAGTATGTAAATTTATAATTTTTAACTTATATATATTTTTTTTTTTTTTTTTTTTTTTTGTAATTGTTTTAAAAATGTTACCCCTCCCTCCGTGTTAACAATTTTTTTAAGTATACATATTTCATAAAAAAAAAAAAAAAACATACAAATTAAAATAAATAAAATCACTCTCCTAAAAAAAAAAAAAAAATACTAGTAAAAAATTTAATCATTTTATTTGTCATAAATGATAAAGGATTGAAATGCTCTGTGACAAGATCAATGAAATTTTTAATGTTAAAACAAATCCTTTATTAATATCATTCAACGGATAAAATAGTTTAGCTTCTATAGCACATAAATAGAATATATTAATATTTACAAGTATACGTATTATGTAATATAAAATTTTTTTTTTTTTTTTTTTTTTTTTTTTTGCATATGTATATATATACAACATACGTACATACATACATATATGCATGAATTGTACATGTATACATATGTATATTTACATATAATTTGCATATAATTTGTATATAAATTGCATATAAATTGCATATAAATTGCATATAATTTGCATATAATTTGTATATAATTTACCATAAGTTTTTTTTATTTGCTTGTTGCTTGATCGTTTTTTTTTTTTTTTTTTTTTTTTTTTTTTTTTTTTTTTTTTTTTTTCATTTATTTTATAATAATTTTTATTGCTTTTGCTTATACCTTTTTCTTTTTTTTACATTTTGGTTTTTAAAAACTGTTATGTACGTATGAATGTATTAACATAAATACATGATATTACATAGCACTGTTTATTTTTTTATGCGTTAATTATTTCTCACTGTAAATTTTTTTTTGAGGTTACTGTTTAACATGAATGTAATCAATTTTTGCTTACCTATGTATATGTATATATAAGTACGTATTAATTTACGAGTAAATGCTTGTTTTAAGCACCTCTGCATTTTTATTCAGTTATGCAGTTATATAGTTATACAGTTATACAGTTAAACCGTTATACAGTTATACAGTTAAACAGTTATACAATTCAACAGTTCAACAGTTATATTTATATAGTCTTGTTTTTTTTTTTTTTTTTTGCATTAACTTTCTTTGCCTTGTTTCCTTTTTTGAAAAAAAATGCAGTCAAAATTTTGGGCTAAAGGGGTAGATGATGATAGTGGTGATAATGCATCAGAATCTTCTGAAAATGAAGTTGATGTAAGGGTATGAAAAAAAAAAAAAAAAACCTAAAAAATGATGCATACTGTTTGTATATACATATACATTATACAGCATTCTATATTGCATCTATTTTTAGTTTGTATTTTTTAAGTAGAATTTTATTTACTTTGTGCTTAGAACATGGTCACAATTTATTTTGTTCTGTTTTAAATTGTTTGTTTTTATATTATTTTATTTTATTATTTTTTTTTTTTTATGTGGGGACCAACATAATAGAAAACACACATACCTTTTTGTTATAGATGTTTGTTTTTTGTTATAGATGTTTGTTTTTTGTTATAGCTGTTTTTTTTTTTTTTTTTGTTATGGCGGTTTTTTTTTTTTTATTATGGCTGTTTGTTTTTTATTATGGCTGTTTGTTTTTTATTATGGCTGTTTTTTTTTATCCGATATGTATACCTTCGTACATACATACGAAATGACATACTCATTTTTATTTTTTTTTGGTCCATTTAGGAGAAGAAGCCATTAGTGTCTGCGGCAGCAGAACGATGGGCAGCTATGGATAGCAGCAGCTCAGAAGAAGAAGAAAGAGTTATAAAAAGTCAAGAAGGTAAAAAAAGAGATTTTTATGCAAACATGGGAAAAAGTTTAAATGCAGGTATAGAAAATAACGATTTTAATAAATTATTAAAAGATTATGAAAGTTTATATAAATTTATAACAAAAGAAAGTGAAGATTTAATTCCTAACTCTTGTATTATATATTTGGATAAGTTGTCAAAATATGTTGAAACAACATTTCATACTAATGTAGAAAATAAAAATTTAACAAAAAGTAAAGCTCAAGCATTAAATAAATTAAGAGCTAAAATAAGAAAATGTAGTGAATATTATCAAAACAGATTAAAAGCATATCATGAAGATCCAAAAAGTTTTAAAGCCGATGTTAAAAAAGAAAATGAAGATGATTATGAGGAAGAAGATGAAGATGAAGAAGAAGAAGAAGAAGATGAAGAAGAGGATGAGGATGAAATAATTAATGATAGTATTGATAAAAAAAAAAAAAATAAAAAAAAAAAAAAAACAGAAAGTTATGATGATAGTGATAATAATAGTGATGATAATAGTGATAATGATGGTAAAAATGGAAAATATAAGGACGATAGCAGTAGTGATAATGATAAGAAAAAAGATGAAGAAGATGATGATAATGATGAATGGTCATACAGTGAAGACTCAGATTATGAATCTGATGAAGAAGATGATAAAACAAAAAATGCTATGAGCAAATGGGGTTTAAAAACAACTGAATCAAGTGAAAAAAAAAAAACAAAAAAAGTAGTTAAAACTAAAAAAGTAAAAAAAGAAGGAACAAAAAAAGAAGAGAAATCGACATTTGATTTAGTAGATGATAAAAAATCTGCAAAAAGTAAAATTTATGCTGAGTTGTTAAATACAAAAAATATATCAGAAGAAGTAATAAGAAATCGAATAAAATTAATAATTCAAAAGAGAGGAAGAAAAGGATTAGATAAGCATGAGAATGTAAATGTATTAACAAAATTATGTGATATAGCTAAAACAATAAGTAAAGAATCATATATCGAAGTATTAGAACATTTAATAAATTTAGAATTCGATTTAGTATCGAGTGTTTATACTTATATGTCTTTTAATGTATGGAATAAAACATATAAACATATTGAAAATATTTTAAATTTATTAATAGGAAATAATAATTTTTATTTAGCTGCTATTAATATTACAGAAGATATTACAGAGGAGGTTCTAAATGAAAAAGAAAAATGTATAAAATCATGTAAAACATTAATATCTATTTTATCAAAATTAGATGATGAATTGTTAAAGGCATTGTTATATGTAGATATACACACTAGTGAGTATAGAAGACGATTAGGTAAAAGTGTTTATATGATTGGATTATTACATAAAGGATATAAGTATGTAAAATATCAAAAAAAAATGCCAGACTTGGCTATACATATATCAGAAAGAATATTAGATCACATGTATTATAAACCTGAAATATTATTTAAACAAATATGGCATTTTATTACTTATGGAAAAGATTATATCGATGAGGATAAAAAAAGTTCAGATTTGGTTAAAGCAAAAGAGGACAATACAGTTGTAAAAAATGGGGAAGTGAAAAATGGAGAAGCGAAAAATGGAGAAGTGAAAAATGGAGGAGTAAAAAATGGAAAAAATAATAATTTACATATAAATGGTAATAATGAAATTGAACCACCTACAAAAATTATTGAACAATATGTTAATGAAATATTAGAGCATGGAACAAAACAACAAAAAATAAAATCTTTGTTACAATTGTCTTATAATAAAAGTTTATATGATGATTTTTTAGGTGCAAAAGAATTATTAAATGTAACTAATATTTATGAAATAGCTGTTAATTCTGATATATCCATTCAAATATTATATAATCGTAATTTAATACAATTAGGATTATGTGCATTTCGACATGGTAATATATACGAAGCACATTGTTGCTTAGTAGATATATGTGCTCAAAATAAACACAAAGAATTAATAGCACAAGGTTTATCTTCATTAAAAAATCAAGATAAAACAATAGAACAAGAAAGAGTAGAAAAAAGAAAACTTATTTCTTATCATATGCATATATCTATTGAGCTTATCGAATGTGTTAATAATATTTGTGCTATGTTATTGGAAGTACCAAATCTAGCTAAAAATTCATTCGAATCAAAAAAAGATATAATTTCTAGACAATTTAGAAGATTCTTAGATATGTATGATAAACAAATTTTTAATAGTCCACCTGAAAATAATAAAGAAATTATAATTTCAGCTACGAAATGTTTACAAAAAGGAGATTGGCAATCATGTTGTGAAAAAATATTTAGTTTATCTATTTGGTCTAAATTTAATAATAAAGAAAAAGTACAAAATATACTTAAAGAAAAAATAAAACAAGAAGCTATGAAAACTTATATTTTTAGATACATATCTATATACGATTCATTTTCAGTTGATCAATTATGTGTTATGTTTGATTTAGATCAAAACATTGTTCATTCTATTTTAAGTAAAATGATGATAAATCATGAAATACCAGCTTGTTGGAATGAATGCAGTAAATATATTATTATTAACAAAATTAACTTAACTCCTTTACAAACAATGGCTTTAAAACTAGCTGAAAATATCAACGAAGTTATGGAGCAAAACGAATTAGCTTTGAATATGAAAAATCCAAAGTAAGTCTACGTTATAATTGTGCCCACTTTTTTGTACCTATTTTTTGTGCTTATTTTTTTGTGCTTATTTTTTGTGCCATCTTTTTTGTGCCTATTTTTTTT
>CABPSV020000326.1:0-18949 GCA_902459845.2 Hepatocystis sp. ex Piliocolobus tephrosceles
TTTACTTTGGTATACAAAGTTTTTTTGTGGTTTCATTTAATTTTAAACTCTTGTTGATAGGATAAAATTAAAAAAATAAATAAAAAAGGCATTAAGGATGAGTTAATATATTTATAAGATCTACTAGAAAAAAAAAAAAAAAAAAAAAAAAAAAAAAAAAAAAAAAATAAAAAAGAAAAAAATAAATAATAAAAAATAAAAAAAAAAAAAAAAAAAAAAAAAAAAAAGTCTGTGGGGGGGAAAGAAAAAGAAAAAAAAATAAAATTAGATTTTAAGCCACATGTTATAATTTAATTTTTTTTTAAATAAAAATAGAAATATTTTCTATAAAAATTATTTTTATGTTTTTAGTACATTTTTCCACAAGTAAATGAATGCAAATATAAGTATGTATATATATATATATATAAGTGTACATTTATTTTTTTTTTTCTCCTTTTTTCTGCTTTTTCTGCTTTTTTTTTTTTTTTCCCATTTACCCATTTTTCTTTTCTTTTTTTCTTCCTTTCTTATTTTTTTTCCTTTCTTATTTTTTTTCCTTTCTTCTTTTTCTTCTTTTCTTTTTTTCTTCATTTCTCCTTTTTCCCTTTCCCTTTCCCTTTTCCTTTTCCTTTTTTTTTTTTTTTGTGACGTTATTTTAGCACCACACTAAGTTAGCTGGTACGTATTTTATAAATTTTAATCATAATTTCAATTTTATTTAATTTTTTGTTTTTTTTTAATTTAATAAATTTATGTATAAAAAAAAATGTCTTATTCCAACATAACAAAAGGGACTAAGAAACCACAACAGTACACAGAGAGTACCGATTTCGAGCTACAATCCGAAATTCAGAAAAATGTAGCACTAATACAATCCTATACGTTAAGAATATCAAAAATAGTAAGTTAAAAAAAGCATTTCTATGTTTATTATTACTACAAGATATTGTGTAATGTTTTTAATTATGCTGAGTAAAATTGTGTTAAACAGTATTGTGTTTTGTTCTTTTATTTTTATAATTGTTTAAATTTGTAGAACATTTAATTAAACATTTATCAATTTGCATAAAAGAGTAAATATATGTATGTATATATACATATATATATATATGCGTACATGTGTATATATACCCTTTTTTTTTTTTTTTTTTTTTTTTGGTGTACAAATATATCAAACTTTTTTTTTTCTTTTTATGTACCAATGTAGAATAATGAAGAAACGTGTTCTATTGAAAGTTCAAAGAATGTGTAAGGATTAGACGAAAATAAAGCTTGAAAAAGAAAAGACAAAAAAAATGAACAAATAAAAAAATAAAAAACATATGTTATGTGTATATATGTATACATCATATACATCATATACATCATATACATCATATACATCATATACAAATAAAATAGAGATAAAAAAAAAAAAAAAAAAAGTATATTATATTTTGATTTTGTTTTATTTGGTCTTCTTTTGTTTCATTCTTTTTTAATGTTACCACATTTATTACATCGACTACATTTACTTTTGCTTGTTCAGAAAAGAAATTGTACAAAAGGGTAAAATTAAATTACAAGAAACTCAAGAGAAATTAAAACTATTTTCAATGGAATTAGAAAATGCCTCCCCAAATGAAAAGGTAAGTATTTGCTTACTTGTTATATTTTTCATTTTGTAGTTTCAAACGTAATTGGTATATATGTATATGTATATATCTATGCGCACTCTTGATATAGTAGTGACACGTTAATACGTTAATTTTCGTTCGAAATGAAAATAAAAAAAAAAGTATAACACATATGTTACTGGGTCTGTGTATCTATATAATATATATATATATATATATATTTTTTAATTAACATTTTAAATATGATAACATACTTCACATATAAAATATACATTTGTATGTACATAAATACATTACAAATAAAAAAAAAAAAAAAAAATACATTAACAACACCAATTTTTTTTTTTTCCTCTTAATGTATAGACACGCATGAAATTAATGTTTCAAAAATTATCCAACTCTTATCTTAAATCATTGAATAAGTTTCAAATAGTTTCAGAAGAATATATTGGGAAAACAGAACAAACTGATATGAAATTAAGTAATATGGAATTGGGTGGAAATTTAGAATATACCCCTTCCAATAGCTTTTCAAGAAATAGTAGTACACGTTATGACTCTAATAATGATAATTTGAATGTTAATATTTATGATTATAATTTTTATGAGCAAGATAATTATAATGATGGTTTTAATAAAAATGAAAAAAATGATATAAGTGATATAGAAAGTGGTTTATTACATAAAAAAAAAAAAAAAAAAAATATAAAAAAAATATATTTGCTGGTAATAAAACAGATGATATTAATGAGTATCTTCTCCAAAATGATGAAATAAATGAACATGGTGATATAAATTCACAAGAAAAACAATTTGTTTCAGTAAAAACTTATGATATAGAAAATGAAATACTTACACAAAAAAATAATGAAATAAAAAAATTACATAAGGAAATTGTGAATATTCAAGGTTTATATAAAGATTTATTTGACCAAGTAAATATACAAGGAGAAAGTATAGATATAATAGATTCACAAATAATTACAACTCATGATAGTATTCATCGGGCAGGTAGGGAAATCGAAATTACAAGGAGTAGGTATTTTAGAAACATAAAGTGTACGATATGTTTGATTATTTTTTTAATCTTTTTGATAATATTTATATTAGTAGTTTTTAAAGTTATATAATTTGTTTTGGGTTTTTCTATATATATATATATATATACACTTTTACTTTTTGAATACACCAATACTATATGAATGGATAAGTCAGCTTTAAAAAAAAATTAACCTAATACATACAATGAGGAGATATTATTTTGTCAATATTTTATTCAATTGAACATGTACATATATTGTATAATCATATGTAAAATAAATAAATCCCTTTATATCATGTTTTCTCTTTTTTAATCTACTCAATTTTTAAATAAGCAAATGGGTTAGAAAAGAGAATAAAAGAGAAAAAAACAAAACCCCTTCCCAAAAAAAAAAAAAAAAATGAGCACAAAAACAAATAAATGTAATGCTATCATTACAGTAATTAATTTTTATGTAATAATTACATAATTATTATAAAACAATATGACACAAGCCAGATATATATATATATATATATATATATATGTATGTATTATGTCGTAAAAAATTTTCAAACGCAATATTAATTTTTTATATTCTGTTTTTATTTTTTAAATTGTTAATATTTTTTTTTTTAATTAATAAATAAATTTTTTTTTTAAATTTTTCTTTGTGCCACATGTATACATATACACTGCTAAATTTTGCATTTCCGCAGAATTCACATTTTTTGTAAAATACATATGTATATATATATATATATATATATAATTAATTAATTTTATAATGTATGAGATTATGTTGTAGTGATGTTGATAGTAATTGATTATATTGGCCAAACTGTGATCGCATATACTTAGTATGTTTTGTACAGTTTAATACAAATTGTTTTTACTATTTTATGCTTTGTATCTATTTATTTAGATACTTGGATTTACTTATCAATGCGTTATGTTCCTGCATGTGTTTATGCGTATATTAGCACACCCACTAATACGACAATTAATATTTTAATTTTATAAATTTATTTTTAGCATTTTCCTACTTCATTATTTCCTTTTTTTCTTATTTCCTTATTTCATCATTTCCTTATTTCATTATTTTATTATTTCATCATTTTATTATTTCATTATTTTATTATTTCATTATTTTATTATTTTATCATTTTATTATTTTATCAGTTCACCATCTTGTTATACTGCTTTTTTCTCTTTTGTACCTAACATATATATGTATAGTGTGTTAACAATTTTGTTTTTCTTAAAGTTTTTTATTTTTTAAGTCTTTTTATAAAATTTTTAGCAACATTTTTCTAAATCAATAGCTCTCATAGTTTTTATCAAACGCTTTTTTTTTTTTTTTTTTTTTTTTTTTTTTTTTTTTTTTTTTTTTTTTTTTTTTATTTTTTTTTTTTTAGGGATAATTTTTTTAAATTAGCAAAAATATATTATTAACCCAAAAAAAAAAAAAAACAAAAAAAAAAAAAAAAAAAAAAAAAAAAAAAAACAAAACAAAAAAAACAAAACAAAAAAAACAAAACAAAAAAAACAAAACAAAAAAAACAAAACAAAAAAAACAAAACAAAAAAAACAAAACAAAACAAAAAAAACAAAACAAAATAGATAGGGTTAAAATGTAATATTGTAATATATACAAGATGTCGTTAAATGCGTTATTGAAATTTTTTTTTTTCGTATTAGATATTCATTTGAAATATTAAAAAAAATATATAGTTTTAAAATTTTTATATTGGAAAAATTTAAAGATGTTGTAATAAAAAAAAAATAAAATAAAATAAAACCAAAATTAAAAATGTTATAATACTTTATGTGACATGGTGAGGCCATGTGAACACGCTAAAATAAATTACTAATGCTATTTTTTTTTTTTTTTTTAGCATATATTAGTAAGTAAAACTTGGTTGGAACAACCAAGTACATAATTCAAATATTTATATCTATTTCATTATAGCTGTTAATTTTTTTTTTTTTTTTTTTTTTTTGAATGTTTAAAGTTTATACAAGCACGTTTAAGAATAACGTAAAAATTGAAAAAAATATTTTGAATAACGTTCGTAAAAAAGCATTCCAAATAAAATAGAATAATTTAAAAATAAACAGGGGTACAAGAATAGTAATAATAATAAAAAAAAAAAAATAAATAAAAATAAAGCAGTAACAATAGCAATGGCAATAACAATAGCAACGTGTGGTAACAGTAATAATAACAAAACATATATGTTTTTATTCTTTCAAGAGAATTATAAATAATCATTATGTCGACTAATTTATAAAAAAAAAGTATTTATAAATTAAAATAATAAGTAACCGTTTTATTATCAAAATCACATAATATAGCATAACAAAAATATAGTATAAAAAACGCATAATGCCAACTTTGTGTTTTGTTACATAATTATAAGTTAATTTTTTTTTAATTTTTTTAATGTTAATTTTGAAAAAAAAAAAACTGCGTCACATATGCACGTGCACATATAAAAGATATATGTAAATGTTCTAAAATTAAACAACCACTACATTTAATAGTCACACATATATATATATATATATATATACGAAAGTACTAACTCTCAAGTGCTCTCCTCATCCTGCATGCTCATAAAAAAATGCCGACCATATCAATACACGAAGATGACCTTGCCGAGAAACTAGAAAAACGTATAAGCGAAAAAGAATTGACAGATATATGTTTCGATTTTGGAGTCGAGATTGATGAAGTTGAAATAAAAAATAATAAAAAAATATACAAAATGGAAGTACCAGCAAATAGATACGATTTAGTTGGTGCAGAAGGTTTAGGTAGAGCTTTAAAACATTTTATGGGAACATATGAAAATATTAATTATGAACTTATTAATAACAATAATAAAGATGAGTGTATAAAAAAAAATCATTTTATTAGAGTAAATGATTCTTATGGTGATAACAGATGTTATGTTGTTTCATGTGTTTTAAAAAATATAAATATAAATGAAATGGTTTATAATAATATTATTGAATTACAAGAAAAATTACATCATAATATTGGTAAAAAAAGAGTTTTATTAGCTATAGGTATACATGATTATGATAAAATACATTTTCCCTTAGAATATAAATTTGTGGAAAAAAATAAGATAAATTTTCGACCATTAAATGAAAGTGTAAATGTAAATGGTGATGACTTTATTGATTTTTATAAAAATAATATGCATTTGAAACCTTATCTACATATAATAAAAGATTGTAATAAATATTCTGTAATAGTAGATGCAAAAAATAACATTTTATCATTACCACCAATTATTAATTGTGATAATACTAAACTAACATTAGATACAAAAAATATATTAATTGAATGTACAGGAACAGATAAAAATAAATTAGAAATAGTTTTAAATATTATTTGTTATATGTTATCAGAGTATTGTTTACCTAAATATACAATACATTCATTTTTAGTAGCATATGATAAAAATCATACAGTAGAAAAAGGAAATGAGTATATATATCCTCTTTTCAAAAAAAGAACATTAACATGTGATATTGATTATGTACGTAGTCTGTCAGGTATTAAAGATATTAATGTCGATAATATCGAAATGTTATTAAAAAAAATGATGATTTCTTCAAAAAAAATAAATAACAACATATTTCATGTGGATATACCTTTTTATAGATCAGATATAATGCATTGTTGTGATATTGTTGAAGATATAGTAATAGCATATGGTTATAGTAATATAAAATCTGTAGAAAATAAAATTGTAACAAAACACTTTTTAAACACATGTTCTAATTTATTTCGTGACGCTTTAGTTGAATGTACATATACTGAAATTATGACAAACGCATTAATATCAAAAAAAGAAAATTATACTTACATGTTAAGAGAAAATTGTGCTCACAACAATAATGTTAAAGCTGTCGTAAATGATAATAAAGAATTAAACTTGAATGAGTATAACCCATTGGCACATCCAGTGCAAATATTAAATTCAAAAACGGCTGAATATGAAATCATTCGAACTTCTTTAATTGTAAATTTATTAAAATTTGTAGCTGCTAATAAACATAGAGAACTACCTTTACGTTTTTTTGAAATTGGTGACGTATCTTATACGGTTTATAACAAAACAGATACGAATGCAATAAACAAAAGATATCTGTCTGTCATTTTTGCCGATAAGTTTACTTCTGGGTTTGAAGAAATACACGGTATACTAGAAACGGTGCTTAAAGAGTTTGAATTATATAGTGATTATAAAATAGAAGAGAAAAAAAAAGAAAACATTTCTGTAAGATCGGATGTTTTTTATAAGTTGATACCGAAAGAAGGTATAATTGTACATATGTGAAAGGTGTATACTTTTATTGTAGTAGTTATTCTATTTATATCATGTGTGTGCTTTTTTTTTTTTTTGCAAAATTTACGAATTAGTAATTTTTATATATGTATAATAAATGAAAAAAAAAAAAAAAAAAAAAAAAAAAAAAAAAAAAAAAAAAAAAAAATGTCATTAATATATAGGCAGGCACGCAGTAATGTAACATATGTATACATATATATGGTGTACTTAGTATGCATATGTGTGTCATTATTTTTAAGTAAAAATTAAATTTATTTTTTAATTTATTTTTTTTTTTTAGATTCTTCATTTTTAAATGAGCGAGTAGTCGATATCGTGCTGTGTCCACATAACCTGAAGTTTGGCGTCCTTGGAGTAATACACCCAAATGTCCTTAAAAATTTTGCTATTGATATTCCAGGTAAACATATTTCATTATATTTAAAATGTTTGGATAGTCTAGTGCAGTTATAATTATGTAATCTCTTTTTTTTTTTTTTTTTTGTATGTTGCATGTAGTTATTTTTGTTATATATGCATATATACATATATAAATATATACACACACATATATATATATATATATATATATATACATTTATATATATATATATATATATATACATTTGCATACTTTTATAGTATCCGTCGTTGAAATAAATATAGAAACAATATTAAACGTTTTAGTAATATGACGATATACATTACATATATTTAATCAAGCCCGGGTAACAATAAATAAGCAATTATATTTCTTCTAACTTATCTTTGAAATAATTAAAAGCAAATTTATAAACATTATTTGGGTGTGCTTCAATTAGTTTGGCTACAAATTCAGATAATATTTCTTCAAAGCATTCAGGAACTTCATAGGAATCCAAATTAAGTTTTTCGATTTTTTTAAACTCAAAATGTTCTTCACTTGACATTTTATAATTCCAAATTTGTTTAAGTAAACGAATAAATTGACAAAAAAAAAAAAAAAAAAAAAAAAATGTAAAAATAATATAAAATAAAATAAAAGTAGTGAAATAAAAAGGATTATAGCAATGGGGTAGGACATAGAATTGAGTAGGTAAAAAGAAATGTTTGTGAAATAAAAGATAAAAAAGCATAAATATTCGTAATTCTTTTTTATATTATAATTATACTAAGTAAATATATGTATGTATAACGTGCATATATATATATATATATATATATAACATGTAAATGTATGTGTCCTACTTTTTTTATTTTTTTTTATTTTTTTTTTAACACATGATATTAGTATAATAATTATGAAAAAAGAAGAAAAAAAATGTAGTACCATCACTATATCAATACTTTGTATAGTTTTTTTTTTTTTTTTTTTTTTTTTTTTTTTTATTATAATTATTATTTTTTATAAGGTACAATTTTTTTTGCATATTTAAAATGTTATAGTATTATTTTTTTTATTAACCTACATTTTCCTATTTAATAATTGCAAAAAATAAATATATGTCTTACCCATCAACATATTAAAATAGAAAAAAAAAAAACGAAAGTGAAAATAAAAGCGAAAATGAAAACAAGGGCTTATAAATTTATAAACTTATAAACGTATAAACGTAAGCATGTTGGTACATATTACTGTTCAAACAGATTAGCGTTGAAACGCGTAAATTCGAATCTTGTAAATGCTCACACAAAACAGTTTTAAACGTACTATATATATATATATATATATATATGTCATATATTCTTTATAAAAGTAAAATTAATTATTAAGTGATGAACAAGAGGGGCACATACGTAATTGTGTACCAATATACACATACGCGGTTTGTTGTTGTATGTATATATATGTAGAGAACAAGATATAATAAAACATGAATTTCTTATTGAATTCTGACACATATACGATATATATACATATAAGTTTTTTTTTTTTTAAAGCGTGTTACAATTTTTTTGTATTATTTAAAGTTTTTTTTTTTTTTTTGTGTAAAATAATAAATTAAGCTAATATATATATAACACTTTTGTAATTGTAATGATTTTATTTTTGATTTTTTTTGTTTCCAACAAAATTGATAAGAAAAAACAAAAAAAAAAAAAAAAAAAAATTCAAGCAAAAATGAATGCAAAAAGTGTGGCATAAAAAAATGCAAAAAATGTTGCATAAAAACATGCAAAAAATGTTGCATACAAGAATGCATACAAGAATGCATAAAATATTGCATATAATAATGCAAAAAAAAGGATGTCGCAAAAAATGGAATAAATACAAAATGTTACATTAAAAAACAACAATGTAACATAAATGCCGTATATCGTATCAGGAACAGCAAATGTAAATACACAAATAAATGTAAAAAAAAAATATGTATATAATATATACTTATATTTTATGATTTAACTATTTGTTATTTTATTATTTATAAATAACAAATAATAACAACAATGATGATAATACATCGTATTTTATTTTTCATGATTATTTATTTATGTCCAGCACAATAGGAATCTTTTTTTTTTTTTTTTTTTTTTTTTTTTTTAATGTTTAAGTAATCTGCTTGAAATACCTTTTCTGTGTGATATGGACATTCGGTTAACTTGTGTTTATAACTTTGACGTATTACATATACATACACATTTAGTATATTAAATTACAACCATATTTGCATAATAAAAAATAAAACGTATTCTTTTTCCTATTAATTTTACATAAAATTTGTTATTTTTGTCATTTTATCCATATTACAAATGATTTTATATAAGTTTTTTAATGTTAATGTTGTTTGTGTTATATATATATATATATATATTTGCTAATACTTAAACTATTTTTGTTTTTCTTGGTCCAATTATTTTTTTATGTTTTTGTTTTGCTTTAAGTTAAGTGCCTTATTTAATTTTATATTATTACTTTTATGATTTTGTTTGTTTCTATGTTTATGGAATGTAGTTTATACTCGTAGTTACAATAATTGTCGTTTTTTGGTGTACATATATATATGTATACTTATTAACACTATATATCATACGTATTATTATTATTATTATTATTATTATTATTATTATTATTATTATTATTATTATTATTATTATTACTACTACTACTACTACTACTACTACTACTACTACTACTAATATTATTATTACTGCAAGTGTTGGATCTACTGTCAATTGTATTACAACTCGTATTAACATTACCAGTGTTACTATTAACACTAGTTGTACCATTCAATAAATTTACAATATCATAACTTTTATTTTTTTTTAAATTAATATTAGTTAAATATATCTTCGTTTTACATTTTTTCAAACGAAATGGTGTAAACCATACATAAATTAATTCATAGCGACTCTCTTTTTTTATATCTTCTATTTTTAGACTACCTTTTAATAGTGATATTATTAAGTTGGATAAAATAAAAACACATTCATAAATTAATTTACATTTATTCTTATTAAACTTTCTTAATGCTTTTTTATATTTTTTTTTTTTTCTTTTTTTTATTATATCACAACTTAAAGGGATATGACGTGCAAAAAACTTTTTAAGTACCTTATCTATATTATGTCCCTTTGAATTTTTTAAAATATCTTCTAATCGTATATCCATATTATTAAACTTTAATAAATTCAAATATATTATGTTGCTAAAGTTTTATTTCTAACCTACTAGCTATTTTTATTACGTCTTTTTACTACTACTAATAAAGTCATGTGTTATCACTTACAAAAAAAAAAAAAAAAAAAAAAAAAAAAACACATATATATATATATATACAAATGTACATGTTCTTTTTTCTTTTTATTGCATATCCTTTGTGGGTACCTTTTTACACATGTTCTCTATATGTGTACACATATATATGTATATGCCTATATTTATACATGATCACTAATTACTAGTAAAGTTTTTGTAATTCAAAAATGAAGGAAAAAAAAAAAAAAAAAAAAAACACATAAGCAAACGTACACAAACGTACACAAACGTACACAAACGTACACAAACGTACACAAACGTACACAAACGTATACAAACGTATACAAACGTACACAAATATACACAAACATACACAAACATACACAAACATACACATACACAAACATATACAAACATACGCAAACATACGCAAATATACGCAAACATATGCAAACATACACATGTTAATAAAAGTACTTAGTGTAAAAATAAAAAAAAAAATTTAAACATATTTAAAAATAGTGAGAAAAAAAAAAAAAAAAAAAGATCCCTAAGGCGGGAAAATAACAAACTAATAGAAACAACCAAATGATTAACTAAATAAAACACCTCATTTAAACCTTTTTTTGAAAGACATTTTAAAGAAAAACAACATCTACTCATTCAAACTGATTTATACCTTAAAATCACAAATGACTTTTTTTTATTATTTAATACTGATGTGATAAAAAACATCAATTAAAAACTAAACGGTAATACAACAAAAACAGGGAACAAAATTTTAAAAAACAAAAAAAAAAAATATATATATTTGATATTTTTTATTTAATTCTCTCATAATGTTTACATATGTATATATTTTTTGTATACATAATAATGATAATAACATTTCCCCACCCTCCTCCTCAAAAAACAAAGAAAAAAAAAAACTTATATAATATTTTAATTCACAATTTTTAATAAAACATAATGAAAAAAAAAAAAAAAAAGTAAAACACTAATTTAAGTGCAAAAATCGTAATATATAGATGTGTATATAGTGGAAAACTAATTACAAGCTTATTTAATTATTTCGTTACACATTCATTTGGCTATTTTTTTGGCTATTTTTTTTTTTCGTGATAATAGCAAAAACAATTACATTATCTATAATTAAACCAGTATGTGAGTTTATAATACATTTTTAATTTTATTCAAAATTCGCTAAATTAAAATTAAAACGAATTTAATTGTGGAAACAGAACAAAAAAAAAAAAAAAAAAAAAAGAGAGAGAGGGAAAATAACACGATCGACCTAATCAACAGTAGCAACAAAAATATAATTTTATCTATTTATGAAAAAAAAAATAAAATAAAATTAAGACAACATACTAAGTGATTTATGTGAGTGAGGATAGTAAACATTTATGTTCACTGTGTTTTGTTTAACCTCATAAATATAATTATTATTATGTATTGAGAAAAGTGTGTCCTATTTATATACATATATATATATATATACACCTAATATATTCTGTATAACGTTTTTATGAACTCGAAAATATTAACAAAAGTATAAATATCCTTTTTTTTACAAACAAGTTAGTTATCCACTTTATTGTGTTACTTCATTTTGTTTGCGTGTGAACTAAAAAACATTATTAAGTTAACAAATAATTGTATATAAAAGACTAAAAATTAAAAAAATATAATTTGTAAAATATACCAAGCTTAAAAAAAAAAAAAAAAAAAAAAAAAAAAAAAAAAAAAAAAACAATAACAGCAATAACAACAATAACAGTAATAACAGCAATAACAAAAATAACAACAATAACAAAAATAACAACAATAACAAAAATAACAACAATAATAACAATAACAACATTAACAACATTAACAACAATAACTACAGTAACAACAATAACAACAATAACAACAATAAAATAAATTTAAAAAAAAAAAAAAATCCGTCTAAATAACAATTACAAGTTTATACGTAAGTATGAACATGTGTTATGCTTCTATAAATGAGTTTATATTTATTCATAAATGCGTATATGTAAGTAAGTATGTACCAAACTATTTGAAATAATTTACACCTTTTTTTGCTTATACTCATTTCGAAAAAAAAAAAAAAAAAAAAAAAATACGTAAGCAAGAAAATATAAAAAAACTACCAACAAAATAGTTAAACAATTAAATATAAAAAAACAAGAAAGAATAAAAACGTGAAATTTATTTATGGTATAAAAATTTTTCACATAGCATGAGCGTAGGTTATATACATTAAACTTTTATCCTTCTATATATATACATAAAACTTTAACGTTTCTTTTTAAAGTTTTTATTTTCTTGTTTTTTTCTTTTTTTACGTTAAATATAGATTAAAATTAAAAAAGAGGTAAGTGTATATGCTTATATTATATATATATATATAAATTAACAAATGTGATACTTAAAGAAAAGCAAAAATAAAAAAAATAAAACAAAAAAACAATTGAAGATTAACTTATGACGTTTTGAGTTTTCATATTATACGTATATATATATATATATATATATATATGTACACGGAAAAATATATATATATATATATATACATGTACAGAAATATAAATATGTAATATTTTTTTAAAAAAAAAAAACCTTTTTTCACATATTACATAAAGCTTCTGTTTTTAATTTTATTTAAACTTTTATACATTCAATGTCTCTTCATAGTGTAATATAAGGAAATAAAAAAAAAAAAAAAAAAAAAAAAAAAAAAAAAAAAAAAAAAAAAAAAAAAAAAAAAAAAAAAAAAAAAAAAAAAACAAATTTAATTAAAAAAAAAAAAAAAAAAATATACACATAACTATAATTAAAATAAAATCAGAATTCGATAAAATAAAGTAATACAAAGGCTACACGTACAGTTATTAAAACAAGGCTATTATGCAAAGTTAATAAACAATTAAAACAGAGCTAAACAAAGCCAAATAGGACTCAATACAGCAAAAAAAAAAAAAATTGACACATAAATCGATTTAATCGTACAAGGTAATATTTAGTTAATATTAAAAATTCTTTTCAAAGCGCAATTTTATTAAATGTATTATTTTTTTTTTTTAATTCATAATTTTTGCTGAAATTTTTTAATGCTATTAAAAGAATAAAATAAAAGTAAAAATAAAAGTAAAAATAAAAGTAAAAATAAAAGTAAAAATAAAAGTAAAAATAAAAGTAAAAATAAAAGTAAAAATAAAAAACGAACGAATGAGCGAACGATTGAATGAACAATTGAGAGGACAGACAAGCAAACAAAAAAAAGAAAAAAATTTTACAAAAATAAATAATAACAAATTTTTAAACTACCGCAACGCATAAAACGAACTATAGTAGTATTGTTTTATTTTACTTTATTCATATTAAATTATTTATTTATTTAATTATTTATTTTTTTTTTTTTTTAGTGAACAAATAAACCATAGCGTAACATCAACTGTACTAACATTTTAGTACACATTTTTGGTGATACTACTTAAATGTTTTTATTTACTGATTTGTATATGCAAACTTGCACATAAACATAGAAACGTTTATGTCTATATATAGTTTTTTTTCTATCTCAATTTTATAACTTTTTAAAACAACGGACATAATTTTATAATACCATTTTTTATTTTTTTTTTTTTATTTTTATTTTTATTTATTTATTTTTTTTATTATGAAGAAGGCCTTTAGTTTAATTTAATTTTAACAAATTTGATGACATTGTTTTGATGAAGGTTAACAGTACAGAAGTACATACACGTTATGTACGTGTATATACAAATAATTACTATTAACATTTGTACTTATACATTTTAGAGATAAATTTTAAATAAGTGTATATATTTATATGTATAGTTAACTCTTCTTACTATATTACCTACCTTTTGTAATAAAAAAAATTAATTAATAAAAAAAATAATTAATACGGGTAATATATATATATATATATATTAGGACGTCAATAAATTGTACATAATACTATGAGTGTGTCGAGTTCAATTGAGCTGAATTTTATAGAAAAGGGTAATAAAACATACAGTGAAGATTCAATAAATTTGAATATAAAAAGTGCTAATAAAAAAGAACAAAACATAAGGACTTCCTACAAAAATAAAAAAGAAAAAAATGAACATAACGAAACTAATGAAATAAGAAAAAGAAAAAGTAGTAAAGAAAAAAATAGAAAAGGTGAACACATACCATTTGAAAACACTGCTCAAGAAAAATTAAAATCGAGTGATACATATCAAGAACAACAACATAATAGCAATAAAAGTGATAGTAACGATAGAGATCGTAAGAGTAATAATAATAACGGTAACAAACGTGGAAATATAAATCCTGTACAAAGAGCAAACTGGACGAAACAAAAACAACAAGAACAGCCATTTAATAAAAAAGAAGGCAGTAATACTAATGTAGAAACAATGTCATACAAAAAAAATATAAATGCGCAAAATATAAATGCGCAAAATAAAAATGCGCAAAATGAAAATGCGCAAAATATAAATGCGCAAAATATAAATGCGCAAAATATAAATGCGCAAAATATAAATGCGCAAAATATAAATGCGCAAAATGAAAATGCGCAAAATATAAATGCGCAAAATATAAATGCGCAAAATAAAAATGCGCAAAATGAAAATGCGCAAAATGAAAATGCGCAAAATGAAAATGCACAAAATATAAATGCGCAAAATAAAAATGCGCAAAATATAAATGCGCAAAATAAAAATGCGCAAAATAAAAATGCCCTAAATGAAAGTGGCCAAAATAAAAATGCCCTAAATGAAAGTGGCCAAAATGAAAGTGGCCAAAATGAAAAAAACGAATTAAAAAAAGGTGATAATACACACAGTAAGAACCAAAGTGACATGCACCATATGAACTTCAGTGCAGGAGTAACAAACGATGGACAAGCTTGTTATTCCAATGTTGATTCATATGATTTTCCAATGTATGATTTAGACGATATAGAGTTAGAAGCACAACAACAGTTTATGGAAGAGTGGGTAATAACAAAAAAAAAATTGTATGATCCAACAATAGGATTACGTAAACATTATACTAATGAATTATTATCATGTGGAGAAAAAAACAATATTCGTATTTTGGATAAATGGTCATCTATGATAAATAGAGATATTAATTGGTTTATGAAAAATCATCAAACTACTTACTTAAGAAGAGTAAAACGAGGTATACCTCAAAAGTATAGATGGAAGGTATGGTTTCATATTACTTCTGGTCATACTTTATTAAAAAAATTTGAAAAAATATATTATTTTTTATCAAAAAAAAAATCAAATTATACTAATTTAATATTAATTGATGTTTCAAGAACATTTCCTGAATTATTAATATTTGATAAATATGCACAAGAACAACTTTATCGAATTTTAAATGCTTATTCTAATTATGATCCAGCAGTTGGTTATTGTCAAGGAATGAATTTTATTGTTGGTTTATTATTAATTGTTAGTAGTTTTAACGAAATAGAAACATTTTGTGTACTTGTTAGTTTAATGAGTAATTACCATTTAAAAGATTTTTATAAAGATAAATTCCCTTTATTAAATAGATTTATTTATTTATTTGAACAAATTTTAAAATCAGAATTACCTGACTTAGTTGAACATTTTAAAAAAGAAGAAGTTCATCCTCCTGTTTATCTTCACCAATGGTTATTAACATTATTCATAGCTAGCTTACCAATTAAAAGTGTTATAGTTATATGGGACTATTTATTTAGTACTAGTATAAAAATGATACTGATCATATCAATTGCTTTATTAAAAATATTAAAAAGTTATTTATTAAAACACAAATTTGAAAAAATATTAAAACTATTAAAATCGTTAAAATATAACGAAAGTAATGATGATATTTTAATAGCTAGACTACTTATAAAAAAATGTGAAGCAATTAATCTGAATAATGAATTAAATTATTTATTTGATAATTTGGAAAATGAATCTATTCCGTTTGACGGAACACATAAGTTTATGATAAACGATATAAATACTTCTCATTTTTGCAACTTTGTAGCATCTTCTGCATTAACAACTTCAACTGATAATCAAACATCTGATACGTTTATGGGTATAGGTACCAACGACAGCATGGGTCATGACAATACTGAAGACAAAAACAATGACAAAAACAATGATAAAAACAGTGGCAAAAACAACGACAAAAACAGTGGCAAAAACAGTGGCAAAAACAGTGGCAAAAACAACGACAAAAACAGTAGCAAAAACAGTGGCAAAAACAGTGGCAAAAACAGTGGCAAAAACAACGACAACGATTTTGTTTTACTTGATGGGAATTCCTTATTTAATTTTTTTACAAATAATCCATTAAAAAGGGAAAATCAAGAAGAAGAGTTAAATATAGGTACAGCTATAAATTTTACGGGAGATAATGATAATATACCATTATATTGTCAGCGGTATGAACAACATCGTAATAAAATAAAAGATAATAATAAAATACCTGACATAAATTATAGTAATACTTCTAGTTTTAACAATCCCAGTGTTAGTGATAGTTATAATACAAATCCTATGTACTATGAACTTGTAACTAGTAAAACAAAAAATAGTAATGATAATAGTTCTAAATATATTCAGAAAACAACAGAAAATAATGATTTTGACAATGAATTTATTTTTTTTAATTCTTATGCAGATAATGATAATAGTGGGGGGGTACGTCACGGAAGGGCGAGAAGTCCTACTGATGATTTTCCAAATTATGACAACTCCATCACTGATAAACTGACAAATCAAAAATATGCTAAAGAAGAACAAAAAAGAGCAAAAGAAGAACAAAAAAACTTCAAAGAAGAACAAAAAACCGTCAAAGAAAAACAAAAAACCGCTAAAGAAGAACAAAAAAAAACAAAAACATTAAATAAAAATACGGATGAAAAAAAAAAATGGAAACACACAGGTGAACAAACAAGTGAACCAACGAGTGAACAAACGAGTGAGAATAAAAATATAAACAAAACAGTAAACACTATTATGAATAGAAAAAATTATAATATAACAGAAAGTAGTTTTTCCAATTTTAGTAACAATAATATAGACAATGATGGGGAAGAGTATAATTATAACAACAACGAAGAGTATGAAATTCAAAGTAATGAAAATAAAAAAAAAAGTATAGACTATTACAATAGTAAGAACGAAAAAAATAATTCGAATGTTGATCCTTCTTCAACCAATAACAACAATACATTACAAGTTGCACATGCAAAAAAAAAAAAAGAAAAACACAATGTTACAAGTAACTTAAAAAGACACGCTTACTACAATCAGAGTAATGGTGGTACTAGTAATAGTGGAAATATTATTTACAATGGAAATAACAATAATAAATACAATAATAAATACATTAATAAATACAATAATAAATACAATAAACAAAGTAATATTATGAACAGTCATAACAATAACGACAAAAAAAATAATAATTATAAACATAATAATATGCGTGATGAGGAAGTTAATCAAGCGGAAGATTTAATATCGGGCAGATTGCAAAAATTTGAAAATATAATGAACGAAATAGAAGAACGAGATTTTAACAGTGCAGTACAATTAAGAAATACGAAACGTGCAGAAAGAGCTAAACAACTAGAAAAAAAAAAATATAAAACTGATGTAAAAAATCAATTAAATAATGAGTCTATACAAAAAAGAAAAAATAATTATGAATATGATCATGGGAATGATGATGATGAGGATGGAGATGAAGATGAAGATGAAGATGAAGATGGAGATAACACTTGTAGTACAGGTCAAATAGATAGTAATAGTCATGGTACTGCAGAGAATGTGGCAGGTGATGGTATTCTTAATATATCTCGATATATTAATCAAAATAATCAAGAAAACAAATTAAGTGATGAAGAAAATAATGGACTAAACTTTTTTAATATAATACATTCTTATGCAAAAGACAATAATTGGTTTGACGTATCATCAATCAATAAGTATTGCCAGTTTAATAAAAAAGCTACAGAAATGGAACTGGACAATATGAACGTAAGTTACAAAAAGAAGGGATACAAACGCAATAGCGAGTCAAACAATAGTAACAGCTAGTAGTGATCTATATACATATATACACATATTGTATATTTTTATCTCCTCTGTGTTTTGTTGTACGAGTTTGTACTTTCTATTTTATTTACTTTTTTTTTTTGTGTGTGTGTGTTTTTTTTTTTTTTTTTTTTTTTTTTTTTTTTTTTTTTTTTTTTTTTTTTTTTTTTTTTTTTTTT
>CABPSV020000327.1:2970-15087 GCA_902459845.2 Hepatocystis sp. ex Piliocolobus tephrosceles
TTTTTTTTTTTTTTTTTTTTTTTTTTTTTTTTTTTTTTTTTTTTTTTTTTTTTTTTTTTTTTTTTTTTTTCTTTTTAGGGCTTGTCAAAAACTAGATGATGACGATAACTAAAAACTTGCTCAAACGTTGTTTCAGTTTTCTTTTTGTAATTTGAAGAAGCGAAGTTGTTTTAATATCTTCCATGTCTTCCTTCCTTCATTCAATTTTTTTTTATTTTTTTTTTAGTATCCAAGCGATGTTACATTTATTATAAAAGTTAATTTATTAAACATTGTAAAAATAAAAAAATATATTTTTAAATATTTATCAAAAAGTATAAAATGTTTTTTGAAATTGAATGAACAGTATATACATATACATATTATATATTATATATATATTTATTATGAACATGTATATATTTATATGTGTGTGTGTATGTGCATAATTATGTGTAATTATTTACTCCATGTGTGTAAATTTTTACAGAAAATGATTTGAACTTTACTATAAATTATTTTTATTTTGATTGTTATTATTTTATTTTTAAACTAGAAAATTGTAAAACTTGTTATAATTTTTTTTTAATTTGACATATAAACAGACTTGCACATATGTATATATATATATATATATATGTATGTACATAATATATGTACATGTACGGACACACATAAAATAAATGTTTTAAAAAACTTATACTGGGGTGAACAGAAAAGCTAACAAATAAAACGGACAACATATTTTTTTTATAGTGGTAAGTACTTGTATGTACGTACGTATATACTTATTAATACTTATTTGAATTTCCCTTTTTTGGTATAATATATATATAAAATATACAGAAGTGTTAAATACATTTACACATGTATGTTATACTTTTAGTTTTCGTATCGAATTTATTTAATAATACATTAGGTTTGTGATAAATAACACTTTCGCTAGTTATTACAATATGTTATACTTTCTTTTTTTTTATATATATAGTATGTTTGCTTACTTAGCTAGTTGCTATGTTAACATTTTTATTGCTATATTCACTTTACCAAAATACAAGGTCTAATACGCATTGGGTATCTTTAGAATGTATATATTGACATAACAAATCATATTACAGTTCTTTATGTCATAAGGCCAACAAATTTGAACATGTTCTGTATAACAAGTAAATATTTATTAAAGTTCATTAATCACATTTTTAACAATTTAAACGGTTAATCAATCATGTAAACATTGTATACAAAAAGAAAAAAAACAAAACAAAACGTAAGAGCTATATATAAGCTATGTGTGTTTTTTTTTTTTTTTTTTTATTGTTATATTTTTTTTTTTTTTATTAAATATGCATAATATAACTGTCATTCTTATCCCAGTAAGTTGAAAATCGAATGGTCGTGTTGGTGTTCACGTTTTTTAAAATATAGCAACTTACTGAAAAGGTAACAAATAGGAAAAAAAAAAAAAAAAAAAAAAAATTATGATAATTGTAAATACATATAAAATGATCGCAAGTTCATACGGCTTGGGTTCATATGTTTATATAATACGGCGCCAAAAAAAAAAAAATAAATAACATTTTATTAAAAACCAAGATGGTTTACATATGTAGGCATATTAATCTATATAAAAATAATATATATATATATATATATATTTTTATTATTTGATAAACTTTTGATATGTTTTTATTTTCAGTTCTTGAAAAAAATAGTTTTATCTTACTTATATATTTCACAGGAAGCATTTTTGAATATAAAAAATTCATACTTTTTTCGCAAATGGTATTTGACCATTTATTAATCTAAGTTTAGCATACAGAAAAATATATATATATATATATATATATATATATATATATATATAAGTACATACATGTGTTACACTTTTTCTATCACAAAAAAAAATGCTTTTATTCGGAAACATAAAACTGGTGTCACTAGTGTTATATTTCGTACCATAAATTTTTGTATTTTACAACAGTTAATGATTTATTTTTATTTTTTATTTCTATCGCACTTACTTCATTATTGGAATACGTTTTATTTTTTAACACATCTAAGTTGTTATAACAATTTAAAAATATATTAAGTGTGTATTTTTAAAATAGTATAATTTTATTTGGGTTTTTATATATATTTATTTGGCTACATATATATGCATATTTTATCTATCTACTTATTTAGCAGTTGGCTCAATATGTTTCATGCTTTCTCTTACCATCTACTATCGAATATATTTTTTTAGTGTATTCCTGTTCTTCTATTGACTAAATTAAAAAAAAAAAAAAAAAAAAAAACACACATAAACGAATGAACAAGTTTTAAATTTTAATAAGTAGTAAAAAAAAAAAAAAAAAAACTGATAAGTCAAATTATATGCATGTTGAAAAAGGGAGAAAGAGGTTTATAAAATAAAGTTAATAAACAATATTTGTATATATATATTAACACTGTCAGTCTCCATTTTTTCAATAGCTGTTTGGTAGTAAATGAAAACAGCGTTACAAAAGGTATTTCATGCGTTACTATATCAAATTAAATTTATATGCGTTCTTATTATTCTACTACTACTTATTAAAATTAAATTTAAAATTTTTAACAAAGAAAAAATAACAAAATAAAAATAAACAGTAAAATAAAATCTATTCATATAAAGCGAAATAACAAAAAAAAAAAAAAAAAAAATATATATAAATACAAATTAAATAAATTAAAAAAAACTAAAATAAAATAACTTTAAACCTTTTTTCATTTTTTATAATATTTTTATATATTGGACAGCATTGTTTGTGAACACGCTAGATTTTTTTTTCTTTTTTATTTTTTAGAGACAGTTTTTTCTTCTGTAAGCTATTGTGCAGTCTAATGGCAAATTTAATAATTATACACATTTATATATACTTTTGTTTAAATTAATATAATCACGTTATTTTATATCTTCTTAAATTGCTGTTTAATGACAAATTATATTTCGCTTTACGTTTTTCGCTTTACGTTTTTCGCTTTACGTTTTTTGCTTCACGTTTTTTGCTTTACGTTTTTTGCTTTACGTTTTTTGCTTTACGTTTTTTGCTTTACATTTATTTATTACTTTCGTTTTTTTTTATATTTATCTTTTTACATTCATTTTATATTCATTTTTTTATATTCGCTTTTTTATTTTTATGTTCACTTTTTTTTTTTTTATTTATTTCCCCTTTTTTTGCCTTAAACATATTAAACTGTTTGAAACTGTGTGTTTTGCAAATACGTTTTTTTTTTGTAACATTGATTTAAATTTTATATAGAATATAAATTGATTTCCATCCTTTTTCTCTATCTCTTCCTCTTCTTTATTCCCTTTTTTTTTTTAATTTTTATTTTTATTTTTACTTTTACTTTTTTTTTTTTTTTTTTTTTTTTTTATATACTCGATTAACAATCAAAAAAAAAAAAAAAAAATTACAAAATAAAATAAGACTCACTAACATCACATTAACATAACAGTAATAGTAACATAATAAATAATAAAATTAAAAATGGCTGCAAAATCACCATGCTTAGAAATATTACCCTCTCTATTTAGGGATGAGCAGATGAGTAACAGGATTCAAGCATATCCAGTCGAAACTATGAAAAGAGCTTATTTGGAATTAAAAGGATATTATGAACAATACAAAATTTATGCAGAGTAACAATAAAAAGAATAATTATATACATAAATGTGTATATTCATATAAAAATAAAGATTTATGCTTTGATCAGTTATGTGATAAATTTTTTTTTTTTGTAACTTTTATCAACTTATATATATATATATATATATATATACATACACTTGTACATCTTTTAATTTTAGTGTATGTAGAATGTCTTATTTTTATATCACATTAATTTATTGTTTTTTTTTATATTAATCAACTGTTACTATTATGAAATTATTTACATTTATTTTTATTTACAGAAAATTAATTAACTTTACTGGATCAATAAATGATGAAAACCAAAGAAAAGAAAAATTAACAATAAAATTGAAATGTGAATACTATGCTGTATTATTTACTCAGGCTTCTAAACTATTAAATGAATACGTGTTAGAAAAAAATGAAAAAAAAAAAAAATAATATATATATATATATATATATATAATGTGTATATATATGTGAATGTTTTTGTAAATAAATAAAAAATCTGTAACTAAAACGAAAAAGAAAAAAAAAAAAAAAAAAATATCGTTTTTTTTTTTTTTTTTTTTTTTTTTTTTTTATATATATAGAAATTTCAGAAATAGATTAGTATTAGAATTAGCTATAAATGTGAATGGTTTAATGGAATCTATACATGCAACTATTATATCGAGACTTAGTGAAGATGAGAAAAGAGAATTACGAAGATATTGCGAAGTGAGTATTTAAAAAAATTTACTCTTTCACTATTATATGATAAAGAAGTTATATACATTTATTTGGTACATATATTTATATATTTTTACATGTTTGTTTGTGTATGTTTTGACGTCAGAATATCAGAAGTGGGAGATCCAAATCTAAATTACAAAAGGTTAGCATTTTTTTTGTTTTTTTTATTTTTTTGTTTTTTTACATATGTAAAAATTTTCATAAATACATAAAAAACCAAACATATAGTATTTACCTACATGTTTACATAATAATACACAGTTATACACATAGTTCCATGTGGTGAGCATATATATATATATATATATATATATATGTTGCCCCTTTTTAATAGAAATATATAGTTTGCCTTTTGAACGACTTAACCATCGAAGACTTAAATTATGAAGGAGAAGAAACTGAAAATGAAGTGAGGAAAGTTTTTTATCCGGCAGGAATGAAAATCAGTGTTTATGAAGACAAAGCGTTAGACTTACAAAAATGTGAATCGGCTAAAATTTTAAAAGATTAAAACGAATAAATTAAATAAATATAAAAATATTTAAAGTTGTAGAAAATTAAAATTATGAATTATTATATAATATTAAATTGGTTTTTTTTTTTTTTTTTTTTTTTTTTTTTTGCTATTTCTCTACTTTTGCAATTTTCGATTATAACCATTATTACTTATACATTTTTTTTTAGTTACATGTTTGTAAGTATACATACACGTTTACATATGTACATATATATATATATATATGCGTGTGTATGTATGATCGTACAAACAATACATATTATTTTTAACATTTATTTGTTACATTTTTTCAAAAATTTTATTATTTTAAAAACAAATAAAAAAAAAAAAAAAAAAAAAAAGAAAGTATCATGTTAAAAAAAAGACTATTTATGATTATAAACAAAAATAAGTAATTAGGTAATTCACAAGTTAAACGTTCCGCATGAACGAAATTCATAAACGGTGGTTAAAAATGTAGTTAAGCATATAAACATATATAGACAAAAAAAAAAAAAAAATAAAGAAAAACAAAGCAAAACAAAACAAAGTAAAACAAAATAAACAAAGTAAAACAAAATAAACAAAGTAAAACAAAATAAACAAAGTAAAATAAAGTAAAACAAAATAAGATTAATAAAATGATGTCTACTTAAAAATGCTCATATTAAATAGAAAAAAAAAAATTAAGGAAAACATAAAATGTGTTAACATTAAATAAGAAATAATAGATAAAAAAAAAGGTTTTCGATATGTAAAATATTAATATATGTACATTTTTTTTTTTTTTTTTTGTTTAAATCATGGAAGAAAAAAAAAAAAAGGAGACATTTTGAATAAATTTAATTTTGATATATATATATATATTATGCCAGAACTGGCACATTGTCGTAGTAGCTGTTAATTATTTGCTTACATAATTTTGTGTCGTATAATGGTAAATGAACTATATTGTAATGTTTACTCAATATAGTATGTTTAAAAATATAGTAAGATTTATAATTATAAAAATAGTTGGTATTATTACCTAATTTATTTAACAATTTGGTATGTTGTTTTGTGTAATGACTGTTGCCATTAATTTCAAAAATTGTATTAGTATTTTGATCATAAATATCTACAATAAAATAATAATCATTTTTATTAATTATATATTCATTTTTTATGTTCACATTTTGTTCTTTAAAATTTTTATTTTTTTTTATTTTTTTTTGTAAAATATTTTTTATATATTCATATAATTTTAAGTGAGACTTGGAGCTTTTAATTTGTTTATTAATTAATAAAACATGTTCTTTTACCTTTTTTATTTCTTTATTAAACGAGTTGTTAAATATTGTAGAATAAGTAGGTACTATTTTTTCATGTTGTTTAAAAAATAAAAAAATCTGTTTGTTTTTTTTTCTCTCATTGTAATCAATTCCTTTTTGGAATAAATAAAAAAAATCTAAATTTTCATTTGCTAAAAAATTTTTATTATTTATGTTGTTTATATTATTTATATATAAATTAAGAAATGAGTTGTTTTTGTTATAATTGTTAGATAAAACCAAATTTTTTTCACTTGGAAAAATGTTATGTGCGTGTCCATGTTTATGTCCATGATAATGTTCATGATTATGTTCATGATTATGTCCATGATTATGTCCATGATTATGTTCATGATTATGTTCATGATTATGTCCATGATTATGTTCATGTTTATGTCCATGATTATGTTCATGTTTATGTCCATGTTTATGTCCATGATTATTTGTTTTGTTATTTATTACCTCTTCACAATGTACAATAATTTTTTTTTTTTCTTTATCTCTTTTTTCCTTCAACTCATTATGTGTATAATCAAAATTCTCTTCACAGTTTGTATTAAAATGTACTTGTCGTTTATTTAATTCTGAATTACTAGATAATGTGCTTTCAAAAAAAAGAAATTCATTTTTTGTCATTTTTTCAACATTTAAAAATTGTTTAACAAAATTTTTGTCATATGTAAGATTATTATTTTTATTTAGTTGTAAAAATAAATAAAGTGTATAAAATTTCATAACATTTTCTTTATTTATTAAAATATATTTTTTTATATTATCTGTGTTTATGCTATATAATTCGTAAAAATAACATTTTAATATGTCAATACAAATTTGTATATACATATTGACATAGTTATATTTATTATTACACAATTCGTTGGACTCATCATATGGATCACTATTTTTTTTATAGTCGCTCACCCGTTTTATATCATGATATATATTTGTTTTAAAATCTCTTACATCCTTCAAATTATAACTTATGTTTGTACTTATTAAACATAAGCTATAAATACAAGTTAAAATATCATCATGATTGTTAATAGTCATATCATCATATTGTTTCGATTTATTTTGTTTGTTAATATTTGATAAATAATTATAAATTATTAATTTTAATATTAATCGTAATTGATTAATAGTTATTTGATTATATACAGTTATTGGTAATAATACTTTTTTTAAAAATATAAATATATTTAAATTATTGTTTTTATATAATATATATAAATAATTATAATTTATTAAACTAAACAAAGGCATATACGCAATATTTGTATATGTAATTGTCCAATTATATATTGATAAAATTCGTTCATTGATTTTTTCAATTGTATTAAAAAAGTGATTTTTATCAGTAGTTTGTTTATAAACTGTATATATTTTTTTATACATATTATAAAAATATAAATAAGAGTAAAGTGATACTTTTTCGTTAGTATAATTACAAACACTATTCAAACTATTTCCACTGTCAATTTTATTAATTGCATAATTAATATTACTTAATGATACCAATATGTTATACCATTTTTGAAAAACTTCGTTATCTATATATTTAAAAAAACTATTTTTTTGATCAAAAAAAAAATCAAGTTTTAACTGTTTTTCTAGTATAGAAACAATAATATTATATAGCTCTATTTTTAATTCATTTTTTACATACCATATATTCATATTTGATAAACTATATAAAAATATTGAAAGATGTTGTATATTTAATAAGGAATTATTTTTGTAAGAAGCCAAAATATTCATATTTTTATTTTTATTTTCGTTGTCTAATGTTTTTATTAAATTTTTTAATATATTAGTTGTTAACTTTTTTAATATTTTTTCAACTGTCCATATATCTAGACTTAATAAAGATGTTTTGGAGTTTTCACAACTTTCTATTATCACATCGGATTTGTTTGTTTGTTTTTCATTTTTATTCATTTTAAAATATGGGGTAATGCTCAAAACGTTTTTAAATTTATTTTTTTTTTGTTCATGTTCTGTATATTTTGTGTAGTCTTCGTGTGCTTCCGTAAATTCCTGTACTTCCGTAAGTTCGTTTGAGGATTCGTATAGTTGTTCCTTTTTTAGTACACCCAACTCTTTCTGTACAAACTTATCAGAAAATAAAAAGATGCTATCAGAAAATGCATCAAACACATTGTCTTCATTGTTTTCGTTATATTTATTGTTTTCGTTATATTTATTGTTTTCGTTATATTTATTGTTTTCGTTATATTTATTGTCATAAGAATTCAACGGATGTTGTTCATTGTATATTGTAATAAAATTTTGTAATTGTTGTATACATTTAAAAATAATAGAATAATGATGATAATGAAATTTTTTTAAATGATAAATTGTTATGAGTAGAGAAGATTTTAAAAATGTATCATAATTTAATAAATATCGTTTATTTTGATTCGTTAAGCATAAACGATTTTGTTCATTATTTAAAGAAGATATATCATCATAATAATTTTGTTTTTTTTGACTCAATTTTTTTATTGGATAATATATAGTAACAGATTGCATGAAGTTGCATACATCTTTATTATTTAGATTAAAAAAAATTTTTTTTCTATTATTATGTATAATATAATATAATAAATCGATATATATATTATTTATTTTTATTTTGGATATGCTCCATAGAAAAACGAAAAGTTCTTGATATATGTTACTTCGTTTTATATTACTACTTCTGTCATTACTACTTCCGTCATTACTACTTCCGTCATTACTACTTCCGTCATTACTACTTCCGTCATTACTACTTCCGTCATTACTACTTCCGTCATTACTACTTCTGTCATTACTACCTTTTATATTACTACCTTTTATGTTATTAGTATCCCTACTTGTATAACTGTCGATACTACAACTAAGTATTGTTTGCTCACTTTCCGACTTCTCATCACTACAATAGTTATATATTTTTTCTTTTTCGTTATTTTCTATAGTGTTAGATAAATGACCAGAATAAAAAGAATTCAAATTATATTTGGTATTTATATATTTATTAAAATATTTAATCACTTGAATACACATACATCTGCTTAATAACAAAAACATTAAATTAATATAATCAGTTTTTAAATGTTCTTTGAATTGTTTATTAATAAATGAATAATATTTATAAATATAATTTATATAATTATTGACAAAATTTATTGAATAAAATTGAAATATTAATGAATAAGTATATGTTATATTAGATATAGCTTGTGGTGATAAATATATATACATATTATTTATATGCTTTATATATAATAAATAAGTACATATATTATAATATTTTACATTACATAATGCAAATAATAAATTTGATAAATGTCTATATGTTAATTTTTTTATAAAATAATTTTTATTAATTTTTTGAATTATATATTGCATAATGTCATGTTTATAATCAAGACAATATATATTAGTATTATAATTTTTAGTGTTGTTTATTTTTGAATAATTATTATTTTTATGTCCGTACGTAGTACTAGTAGTAGTAGTAAATTTTTGTTTGTTACATGTTTGGGTGTCTACATCATAATAACAGCTATTATTTTTTATACCTCCATGAAAACAAACGTTTAAATTATTATCTCTGTAATCATTATTATTATTATTATTATTATTTTGTTTGTTTCCATTAATTCGTTGATGCAAATTCCAACACAATTCACCATAATCGTTAATCTCATTAAGACCAGTAACTTCATTAAGTTTATCTACAGTTAAATTTGTTATATTTTTATTTATATAAATATCATAATTTACAATTTTATAATTATTTTTTTTAACTAGTTTTTTTATTTTATAAATACAAGCAACATAATTTATAGGTACTAAAATATTCTTATTATAATAAACGAATTTATATATTTCATTAATGTTATGTGCTTCACATAATTTTTTTGTTATTGTTATATTTAACTTATGGAAATCAACATCTTTGTTATCTTTTTTGCTAAGCATCACATATAGCTCATTCTTTTTTTTTGAATAATTTTTTTTGGGCCAATTAGTAAGCTTTAGTATACCATTTTTCTCAAATCTGTCGTTTGTAAGAAGGAAAAAAAAAGGTCATAAAAAAGGTCATAAAAAAGGTCATAAAAAAGGTCATAAAAAAGGTCATAAAAAAGGTCATAAAAAAGGTCATAAAAAAGATCATAACAAAGGTCATAAAAAAGTTCATAAAAAAGATCATAACAAAGGTCATAAAAAAGTTCATAAAAAAGGTCATAAAAAAGGTCATAAAAAAGGTTATAAAAAAGATCATAAAAAAGGTCATAAAAAAGATCATAACAAAGGTTATAAAAAAGATCATAAAAAAGGCATAAAAAAGGCATAAAAAAAGCATAAAGATGACATAAAAAGTTAAACACGTTTGTAAAAAAAATTATAAAAATTTACAAAAAAAATAGATATGTGTACATTCATAACTAATAATTTGTGAATACATTGTGTATAAAAAAACAAAACAAAAAACATGTGTTTCGGAAAAAGTGTTGTAAGCTAAAGTGGCCACATATATGTATATGTATATGTATATATATATATTTTTTTTTTTTTTTTTTAATACTAACTCGATATAATTATCAGAGTGCTTCAATTGGATATACTTTTGTTTCATACCATTTTTTTTTAAGTTATCCTCTACATTTATTTTATCCGTTGAAAAACATTTTTTTTTTGCAATTAATGTATTTCCAATGACGTTGTGTTTAACTATAATTTGTTTTTTTCGTTTACATGTTATTATGTTTATATTAAATAATAAGTTTAATATCATCTTAATTGTTCATTGCTAACGAATATGTATGTATATATATGTATATGTTGTATATATTTATGTGTAGGTTTACAAAAAATAAACGCATTTAAGTCATTTAATACGAGTGTTACATAGCAACGCTCAGCTCAATTGAAAAAAGTGATCAAAATTTAGTAAAATAATAAATTCGTTATACGTTATAATACATATATGTGCCATAATTTGTACATGTATTATAATATAACCATTTTGGTGATATATCTCGATTTATAATTTTTTTTTTTTTTTTTTTTTCTCAAAATGTTGTATAAAATTTCCAATACGTTTATACATTTAGAGAAAGATATTTTGTACAGCTATATATCTAAAAGGCTAAGTAATCATTTAAAAACAAAAATAAAAAGATAAATCATGATTAGTACTATTTTTGTATCATAATATATATTTATAAAAAAAAAAAATATATTATAAAAAAAAAAAAATATTATAAAAAAATAAAAAAATAAAAAAATTCAAAAATTAAAAATACCAAAATATGAGTTTAATTTTTTTTATTTTTCGAAAGTTCTTTAATTTAAAAAAAACGAACTAAAAAATAAAAAAAGTAACATGAGAACAATTATCTACAGAATAAAACGCATCACATCTTACTTACTTGGTACAATATTTCAGCAATATTTTATTATTTTGTGATCATGTAATATATAAAGAAATTAACAACATTATTTATTTTTTTTTTTTTTTTTTTTTTTTACTTTTTTCTCTTGACATACAGCCAACTGAGCTTGTTATTTTTTATAATCATTACTATATATGTAAATATGCACATCACGTATCTCAACGTTTTGTGTTCTACATTTTTAATTTGGAGTTAATCTGTTTTTTTTTTTTTTTTTTTTTTTTTTTTTTAAAGGAATTGTGTGTTTTGCATTATTTGTTTTTTGTAAATAGGCTTAATTTTTTCTTTAGTAATGTTATTTTTACAAAACGTGTTTGGCATTACGTAACTCAAACATATACAATGTGTCTTTTACACAAATAAAACATCATTGATGTAATAAATGAAACGAAAAAAAAGAAAATTTACATTTATGTATACATATACATATATGTAATCTAATCATGTGGGAGGTACAGATACAAGTATTAAAAATAAAGTGAACATGA
>CABPSV020000328.1:0-18884 GCA_902459845.2 Hepatocystis sp. ex Piliocolobus tephrosceles
TTCAGTCGTTATTAATACTTTAGTAGATTTTTTAAAAGAAGAAAATGTACCAGGTAACATATTTATGAATATAAAAGCTTTTTTTAAAAAGTTGAATAAGTTAAACAACAAATTGGCAAAACAGTTACTAAACGTTAAACTTCAAGAAAATAGCTTCGAATCAGAATGGCCTGAACTAACTCTTAATAATCTTCAGTTTATATTGTCAAAAATATATGTACGATATGTTTTAGACGATATGATGGATTCTAAAAATAATGTTCCATTGGAAGGTGATCATACAGTTGATGATGAATCACATGATAATACTGATAGTAATATTATGGCTAGTGATACAACGAATGTACCGAGTGATACAACGAATGTACCGAGTGAAATAACGAATGTACCGAGTGAAATAACGAATGTACCGAGTGATACAACGAATGTACCGAGCGATAATAAACTCAAACAAGGCATTAGCTTTTTTCAAAACTCTATGGCCATAACTGAATCGTCAGCAGTTACAACTTTGAGTACTTTGCAAAAAGAGTTCGATACAAATTTGTCAGACGATGAAGTTTTGTGTAAACTCATTCCGATAAAAAAAAAGTAATAAAAAAAAAGGCCATACTTTTTTTTTGTGCAAATGTTTGTGCATGTTTTTGTGCATGTTTTTGTGCATATTTTTGTGCATATTTTTATGCATATTTTTATGCATATTTTTATGCATATTTTTATGCATGTTTTTGTGCATGTTTTTGTGCATATTTTTGTTTATATGTTAATACTTATACACTTGCAGACTTATGCTTATGTTTTGTCTAAAATGTTGTTATGTTCATATTTGTATATTATATATATTATATATATTATATTTATCATTATTTTTTTTTTATTTTTTTAATTTTCTGTATTTTATTAGGATATTGTATGAGAGACTAAACAGCACGAAAAGAATAGCAGAAGATGCCATCATAGACCATTTGTTTAGAATACTTCTTAATAAATTAACACAATATTTGATAGAGTAAGTTCAATTAGATTCATTTGTTTTTTTATGTTTAAATAAAAAATGAAGTATATTGATTGTACAGAGAGTAAATATATACATATATCATATGCTACAATTCGTAACACGTAGTTATATTCTAACATGTTTGTAGATCTACAAATCCGCATAACTACATGTCTATATTATCAATGTAACCATGTTTTTCTCGTTTTTATGTGTTTTATACATTAATTCATTTTTGAAATTATGTATATATTTTAGAAATTATTTTTTTTTTCTATTATATTATATGGCGTTCACTTATGTTCAAAGAATGGTATTCTAATTAGAACTTTTTTAAAACGTTTTTTTTTTTTTTCGCTTTTTTTTTTTTTTCTTTCGCCTCGTTTTATTTCTTTCGCTTCGTTTTTTTTCTTTCCTTTTATGTCGTTTTTTTTCTTTCGCTTTATGTCGTTTTTTTTCTTTCGCTTTATGTCGTTTTTTTTCTTTCGCTTTATGTCGTTTTTAAAAATAAAAATATTGTCTGTATGAATAATAGTTTGACGTAAGATGCATGTATATATATATATATATATACATATATATGCATTCTCATGTATATGTATACATTCTTGTTATAAACCTTTACAACAGTTATAAAAAAAAATACATTATTGTATAAACAATGTTTATTTTTTAAAGAAACTATAAATATTAATTGGTAAAAATGAAAAAAAAAAAGAATAGGTTATGCATTTTAGTGCACATGTAAAAAAAATAGCCCCGTCTAATTAAATATGATGAACAAAAAGGAAAAAAGTAATTCTTAAGAATAGTAAAATGTGTACAAATATATGTATAAGCACATATATATGTATAAGCACATATATATGTATAAGCACACATATATGTATAGGCACACATATATGTATAAGCACATATATATGTATAAGCACACATATATGTATAAGTACACATATATGTATAAGTACACATATATGTATAAGTGCACATATATGTATAAGTGCACATATATGTATAAGTGCACATATATGTATAAGTGCACATATATGTATAAGTACATATATATTTATAAATGCACATATATGTATAAGTACATATATATGTATAAGTGTACATATACGTATAAGCATACATACATATATGTGCAGCGTCTTCGAATGTTCTTTTTTTCCGCTTCACGTTGTTTCATTTTTTTTACATGTTTTTATATAATAATAAGAACATAATATTAATTTTGAGAGTTACATTTTATTAAGTAAAAATGGTGAAGCATGTGTACCTATGAACATATATACACACAAAATATACATATATAAGTGACATTTTTATTTTTCTAGTAGTTCTACTATTTGACTTTCTGTTTGCTTTGTGGTATATAATTATAGTTTGTTTTAATTTATGGTGTTATAGTACAATTTATTTTTTTTATGTTTACTTTTGTACATACTCGTCTACATATCAATCTAAACACCTGTCAAACGTTTAGCAAATTTTTTTTTTTTTTTGTTTTTTTTTTTTTTTTTTTTTTTTTTTTTTAAAGACAACATCGATATGGTAGTAATATATTTTTTTTTCCTTTTCTTTTTTTTTTTTAAATATGTGAATTGTGATATACCAGTTCATTGTCTAAGTAGACATGTTATTGGAACATGGGAAATAAATATAGGATTGTTGAAAAGGACCAATATGGTTGATACAGACTATGATTATAATTGTGGGTATAAACGGCCAGACCATGAAGATTACCACGGTGTAACACATAAAATAAATATAAAATAAATTTATATAAATGAGTTCGATCACATATAAATATATATAGTGCTACTTATATAAACGAGCTCATTTTGCAATTACAAAACTTTTTTTTTTTTTTTTTTTTTTTTTTTTTTTTTTTTTTTTTTTTTTTTATTACATATATTACAAAAACATATGTGTTCACATGTCTTAATAGTATGTACAAATTTATTACGTGTAAATTTTATTTTATTTTATTTTATTTTTTTTTTTTTTATTCTACCTTTTTGTGATAGAAAACCTAAACCCTGAGATATTAAAAGAAAAGTTTGAAAGAAAAAAAAAAATGTTTCTCGTATTTAATAATGATAGAACTGTAAATGTAATAGTGAATAATAAAAAGAGTTATGATTATGGTGGTTACTGGAGAATAATATACGATGAAGGTTTATATATGGAGCTATACAATATAAAAAAAAAAACAAAAGAAATTTATTTTTCTTTTTTTAAGTTTAAAAAGATAGAAAATATGTCTTACAGTTATTGTTATAACTTCATTATGGGTATGACAAATATATATCAGTTAAAAAAATGGTCTACTGGGCAGTTTCCATTTAGTAATAAAAAAATTGATGAAGATATATATAGCAGTGTGAACAGGAAGGAATTTAATAATGATAGAGAAATAAATTTTAATGAACAAGGTAAGATGACCAAAGGAAATAGTAACACATATTATAACACAAGTGAAAAAAAAAAGAAATATAAAAATCGTGGTTTCTTGTTTTATTATAATAAAAAATGGAACTCTTTTTTTAATTGTAAAAACGATGATAATTACTTTAAAACTAATGAACGTTTTAACAGTTTAAAAGGATTTGTTTCATTAAAACGTAAAATGTGCAAACCGATTGAGTATACTACCAGTACGATTATGCTGGGACAACCCATATTGAATAATTATTACATACAGAATGATAAAAAAAAAAGAAGATTTAACTTATCAAAGAAATTAATTAAATTTGCAACTATAATAGATAGTTATGTCGATAATTCCATAAATTTTGATGAATTAAATTTAAATAGGTATTGTTGGAGTGGGCACAAAATAAATGTACCTACAAATAATCCAACAAATATAATTCCGGTTAGTGGTATACATCCATCAAAAACAAATAAAACGTTAACACATGATAAAAACGATAACATAGTGAATATGGAAAACGTAAAATCTAAGTTGGCAACAGTAAATGCAACTATACAAGTAAACGAAAAAATTATCCCTAAAAAAAGTGACTATGTTAAAACATATAGGAACAGTTACAACATTGGTAATGGAAAAATCACTTATAACAATGTTGAAAGTGCTAACATAAATAATACAATAAAACATACATACATAAACAAAATTAAATCAAATGACAATAAAAAAAAATTAAAACAAAATAGTTTAGTAGACAAATATAGTGACAAAATAGTAAAGTTAAAAGAATTTGATTGGACTAATGAAAATGATGTAAAAAAAAGATTAAATAGTAATACTTATGTAAAAATTATTGATGAACCGATAAATCAAAAAAGTTGTGGTTCTTGTTATGCCAACTCAGCTATAATTATAATTAATAGCAGATTAAGAATTAAATATCATTATATAAAAAATATAGACTTCTTATTATATGGTAAAGATCAGTTAGTTTTATGTGATATGTTTAATCAAGGTTGTGATGGTGGTTATATATATATATCTTTAAAATATGCATATGAAAATTATTTATATACTAATTCGTGTTTTTCAAAATATTTGTATGAACATATGAGTGGGGACAGTACTAACGATAATGCAGTATGCGAATATTTTGATACGTTCAGTATATTTTTAAGTAAAAAACAAAAAAGTGATATCAATGGTATTAATACTGTTGGTGGTATGAGTAAAAGTTTTAGAAGCCATATACCCAATATAAGTTCCCAAATGAAAAAAAAAAATAATACACTTTATGATAATTATGTACTTGTTACAAAACAAATGAATGAAAAAAAAAAAGTGGACCTAAAGAAAATAAACATATGTGACACAAAAATAAAAATAAGACAATTTTTTTATTTAGATATACAAAAGGAAGAAGATATAAAAAAGTATTTATATTATAATGGACCTATTGCTGCTGCTATTGAACCACCTATTACGTTTACAAAATATAAACATGGTATATTGAAAGGAAGTTATATAAAAATGTATGATGGTGATGAGTCGGATGCGTATATATGGAATAAAGTAGACCATGCTGTAGTGATAGTTGGTTGGGGTGAAGATACTCCATCCAATTTAATTAACCGTGAAAAAGAGCATGGACATATATATGATAAGCATATAACAGAACATCTAGCTAAACATATGTCTAAAAATATGTCGAAAGATATGTCTAAAAAACGTGATAATGATAAAAATAAAAATGATAACAACAGTAACAGCAATACTGATGATAATCCCAATGTGATAAAATATTGGAAGGTATTAAACAGTTGGGGAAAAAACTGGGGAAGTCATGGTTACTTTTATATGATACGAAACCAGAACAGTTTTAATATAACATCGTATCTGCTAACGTGTGATGTTAACATGTTTATAAAAATGGGTGCTGATGGTTATGGTGGCATTGGTCTTCACAATAGTGGTTACGTCGGTCGCGATTACGACAGTAGTGATTATGACATTAGTGATTATGACATTAATGATTATGACATTAATGATTATGACAGTAGTTAGTACAATAGTGACCACCATAACAACAAATAAATCCTTATTAAGAGTTTGCCCACTCATGTTATTTACATATTCATTCGCATTAAGTTTTAACATTAAGTTTTAACATTGAGTTTTAACATTGAGTTTTAACATTAAGTTTTAACATTAAGTTTTAACATTAAGTTTTAACATTAAGTTTTAACATTAAGTTTTAACATTGAGTTTTTTTTTTTTATTTGTGCGTTCCGTGTCATGACATGCCATCCGTTAAGTACTTTCACTTTTATATATTTATATATATGTATATTTACAAAGTTAAATTTTCTTAACCATTTTTGATAAATTAAACACGTTTGCAACACATTTTGACTGTGTTAACGCTTTTTTTTTTAATTTTTAAGTGTATGTGTTTTAAGTGTATATTTTTAAGTATATATTTTTAAGTGTATATTTTTAAGTGTATATTTTTAAGTGTATATTTTTAAGTGTATATTTTTAAGTGTATATTTTTTTTTGTAAAAAATTAAAATATTGTAAAGTTTGTAATTTAAGCGAACATGAGTGTATAGTATATACCTATACCGTATGTATGCGTTTTTCAACGAATATATTATTTGCACACACAACGTTAAAGCTATTACGGTTTTGAAAATACGTTCTAAAATGTCTTTAAATAAAAATTATGTTTCGTAATAAATAAAAAAAAAAAAAAAAAATGAATAAAGGCAAAAGAAAAAAAAGAAAAAAAAAAAAAAAAAAATAAATGATATATACCGGCAGGTACAGTAAGTATACACACACTAGAGCATGTATACATAAATAAAAGTTATACTCAAATCTTTTTATTGTTGTTGTTGGTGTTGATGGTGTTGATAATGCGATAATGCGATTCTGTGCATGTCGTTTTGTTTTTTTCTTATTTGACATGTACTTGAAACTTAAACGCTATATACTCATATATCCATCGATTTGCGTGTTATCATTACGTACTACCTACTTTTGTAAGGCTAACTTGATTTCACTATGTAGTTTCAAAAATAAAGTAAAAAAAATTGGATGTTTGCTATTAGATAATAAACTTTTATATACATATAAATATTTATCAAAATGTTTATCCAGAAATATTCGAAGCTCATGTGCATCATTTGATTCTGAATTTGTTTCATTCGTTTTTTGCGTTTGTGGTATAGTATATGACTCACGTTCGGCAGAAGGGCATGTATAGCAGTTCTGGAAATTGTAGGTAGAGTTTGTGTTATGTGTGTCGGTCAACGCATCAGTTCGTTCATCAATTCGCGCATCAGTTCGTGTACCAGCACAAGTATTACTACTACATATAACACTTTTATTGCCTGAAGGATCAAGAGATCTACTCGAATTATAAAAAGAGTAATAAATAATATGGTTATTAAATATATGTGTAAGGTTGTATATATGTATATCGTTGTTTATGTTAAAAATGTGCGTATGATGTTTAAAGACTTCATAACAATTAACGTTTTTATTATTAATTTTTATGTTTGTATTGGTATTGGTATGTATGTAAGATCTATATATACATATATACAATAATTCACATATATTCATTCTTAATATATATTTATATTTATATTCAGTTTTTTTACTAATTGTTATATAATTAAATATATTATTATCATAATAATAAAAGAGACGATGATTATTAAATTTGTCATGTTCAGAATTATATGTATCAAAAAAATAAATATTTGATACTATAGTATTCCATAATTCTTTAAGCTGATTATTATTCATACTATAATACAAAGGGATATGTATTAAAGCTAAAGATGATAATATTTTTATTTTATATACATTTGTATATCTTAATATATGTATTAAATGATCTATAATTTTATAATGTAAATTTTTAAAGTTATTAGTTAAAAAAAAAGAAAAATTATGGTAAATCAATTTAAAAGCATATAATACATTCCATATTATTTTATTTTTCATATTATTTTTCATAATAGATAATAAATATAATATTATTTTTTCACCTACATTATTAGGATTATATGTTGAATAATGTTTATTCATGAAACCATTAAATATATCCCTCATATCAATAATAATAGCATTTGGACATACTTTTTCGATTTTTTTATAAGAATATGTTTCTTTTAAATCAGTTTCTAATTCATCATATGATGTATGTTTGTCCATTTGGTTATCCACTGTTCTTTTATTTATATCGTCAATAATACATTTTGGTATGTTTAATTTATTTTGTTTTATATTAGAATCGTGTATTATATCGTTTTGATTTTGTACTGTTTCGTTTAATGTGCTGCTCATGTATTGCTTATCACATGTTTGGTAACAACAAGAACAATTTCCTTGTTCTTCCACATCCTGATCCATTGTAAAAACGTTAGCATCATAATCAAATTCGTATTTTATGTATATGTTTAAAAACAGGTGGTATACTTTCAAATTATTTTTTTTTGACTGGGTAAGGGAAGTAGCACCAGTTGAAGTAGTAGCGGCTGAATTGGTAGTGGTTGAATTGGTAGTGGTTGAAGTAGTAGCTTTATGTTTTAAATGCGTTGTATCATTATTTGTACTCCTGTATACATTTTTATCATTTCCGGTTGTACTTATTGATGTGTGATTATAGAAGTATGTAGTATCATCTAAGTGTTTTTGTCTTTCCATAGGAAAAAAATCAGATCTTGTTTGTTGTAGGAGCCATTGTTTTAGTTGTTCTTCTTCACGTTCTTGTGCGCTTACATGTGAGTCTTCACTTGGTAATAAATTCCCTTTCGTGTGTTTTTCGTGAGGTGTACATATAGATGTTTGTACATTAGGCATTACAGATGCATATGCTTTTGTTACAGTTCCAGTCTCTACTTTTACATCTGAATATGTATAGGCTTCTGTCATTGCTTCTGTTATTGCTCCTGTTGTTGCTTCTGTTATTGTTCCTGTTATTGCTCCTGTCATTGCTCCTGTCATTGCTCCTGTCATTGCTCCTGTCATTGCTCCTGTCATTGCTCCTGTTATTGCTTCCGTTTTTATTTTTGAATTTCCACCTGTTTTTGCTTTTGTCTTTGTCTTTACTCCTGCTCCTCTTTTTGTTCCTGCACTTTCTTCTGTTATTGCCGTATCATCATATCCCTTCTCAAAAATGTCGCATAAACACTGTTTATCAATCATGTTGCTAATGTATATAAAATATTTAATAAGAAACGTTGATGATAATAAATTAATCGAGTTAAATAAAAAAAAGTTTACGTTTTTACAAATAAATCCAACATATCTTATAATGCAACATATTGCTCTGTCCTTCTCTACATTTTTATTTTCTTTCATAATTAATAATAATATATATATATATTCAATATATGTAATTAAATATATATTATTTAAATATTTATCATACACTTTATTTTTATTGTTTGTTATTTTAATGGTATTATTTTTTTTGGTATTTGTTATCTGTTTTATATTTGGTTCGATATTTAAACTTATAGAGTTTATATTTTTGTTACACTCATTGGTATATTGGCAGTTGGTCATACCATTATTTTCTGTTGTTGCAATATTTATTTTATGATTTATATTATAATTTTTGGAATTAATGTCATTCCAATGTGTTTCTGTTAATGTGTTAACAAGGATTGTGTTGCTATTGGGAAAAGTGTTCGATACGTTGTTTGTCACACTATTTGATACATCACTTGCTACAGTTGTTAGACTATTTTCCAGTTTTGATACTCCGTTGGTTGGCTCCCGTGAAAAATCGCATAATCGAAAATCGTTAACATTACCAGATGTATATATACTGTTAATAAAATTAATGAATGTATTTATGTCTTTATTTTCTTCACTATTATAATTACTATAATAAGAAAATGTTTTAATGTAGTTATGTGTAAAATAAAAAGGGATATAGGAACTAGCTATTTCACAAATACAATTATATGTATAATATTTTAAATCATTAAATGAATCATTATAAAATTTAATTATATGTAAAATAATGTAAATGTATATATAATATAGTTCGAACATCTTTTGTTCGTTTTTTTTTTTTTCTTTTAAATAATATGCATCCTTATTATCTGTTTTGGAAGTTGTATTAGTTGATATGTTTGTGTGAATGTTAGTCCGTATGTCGTTACTCATCGGCGGTTTAATTAAGAATGCACATTCGTCTAACGAACTAGAACCATCACCATGCATACATTTATTATGCAACCCCATTTCGTTTTGTTTTCTATATCTATCACCACTTTGATTTGCCTCATCTTTATTTTCACAATTTTTATTTTTATTTAAAGTATTTTTTATTTTTATATCACAACATGTAGTAGTTGTTTCATTTGGATCGGTAATGTCATCTTTTTTATAATCTTCAGGAAGGTTGCTATTTATATATTTATCACTGTTCTTAAGGTGCTTTGTTTTTTTTATTTTTCTTTCATCATTTATTTGATTGTTCGGTGAAATGGGTATGTTATGTTTTTTTTTTTTTTCCATATAGGTATGTATTTTTTCTGTATTATCATCTGTGTACGTATCTTGTATATGCATTAATTTTTGTTCCATTTGTTCTTTTGTTATTTCATTATAAACAATTTTATCAGTTTCTAAACCGATCTGGGACGAACCTTTAGTACTTACTCGTGCATCACATTGGGTATGTCGGTTATATCGATCATATCGATCATGTTGGTCATGTTGGTCATGTTGGTCATGTTGGTCATGTTGGTCATGTTGGTCATGTTGGTCATGTTGGTCATATCGGCTATAGCAATAATCATCACTCATGTTTCTCTGCATTGTTAAATTTATTTGTTGCTTTTTGTTTTCTGTGTTTGCATTATTGTTGTTGATACTGTTGCAGATATTGTTAATATGTATGTTACTCGTGCTGTGTTTATAAATATAGTCTCTATTTTGTGTGGTAGTCACACTAGTACCATTTGTTATGGCTTTATCCAATTTAGGTCTACTTCTATCACTTCCATGCAAACACGAATCATATTTATTATTGGTATATATTTTTTTATCAAATGAGGAGTCGACAAAAATGTTACTTATGTTATGGGTATCATTATGTTGCTTTATAAAGTTGTTGAAATATTCTGGCTGAGTTTTATAATTATTTGCAACATAAGACTCACTATCAATATTGTTACTTTTGTTATAATGATCTGTACATAACTTATTTTTATCAGAAGGTCCTACATCACTATTACTTGTATTATGCATGTAAAGGTCGTTTATTGGCATGTCAAACACATTATCAGGTATTAATACTCTATTAGTCATATTGTAATTATTTTTATTATTTACTAATATAGTTGGGATATTCAAACCGGATATATCATCTTTCTTTTGATCATTTTCAGACTTAAGAAAGTTTTTGTTATGATAAAATGATAGATTTTTTGTATAAAAATTAGTTAAAGGGTCATTATTGCATTCTTTATTGTGTTCGTTACTGCATCCATTACTGCATCCGTTATTGCATCTATTACTACATTCGTTACTGCATCCGTTAATGCATCCGTTACTGCATCCGTTACTGCATCCGTTACTGCATCCGTTACTGCATCCGTTACTGCATCCGTTACTGCATCCGTTACTGCATCCATTACTGCATCCGTTACTGCATCCATTACTGCATCCGTTATTGCATCCATTACTACATTCGTTACTGCATCCGTTATTGCATCCATTACTACATTCGTTACTGCATCCGTTAATGCATCCGTTACTGCATTCGTTACTGCATTCGTTACTGTGTTTATTATTTTGTTTATTATTACATCCGCCATTGCATCCCCCATTGCATCCGTCATTGTATCCACCATTGCATCCGCCATTGCATCCTTCTGTGCATACTGGGCTGGATTGATTAACAGTGAAAGATGTGTTACTGTGACATGTACCAGTATAACATAAATTATCATTTTTTTTATAAAAATTTATAACATTATTTGCTTTTTGATCGTGTGAATTAATAGTAATGTCAGTACTAACAGGAGGTGTAGTAAAATCCATTCCCCTTGCGTCAATGATAACATCATTGTATTTATGCTTAGTTAACAAATCAGTTGATGTATCCATATTTTTATTATTAATAGTAACATATTCTGCATTAACAAAGTCAGTAAATGTTTCATTATCTTTTTTTTTCAGAAGTACATTGGATGGAACCGTATGGATGTTATTATAATAAACATTAGTTGAATGTATATGCATAAGATTGATTTTTTTTTCATAATTTTGGATAAATTTCTTATTGAAAATAAAAATATATTTTATGATATACTTACTCAACGAAGTAATAGTATTACATTTTATACTATGAACACAAGAAGAAATTAAATTTGTTAGTTTTTGTATGTCTTCTTTTGTTAATACTTTAAAGCCTTCATAACTCAGTTGGGAAATGCAAATTATTGTGTTTAAAATGATATGTTTTACTCTGTTTTTTTTATTATTCATATAATCGTTTATGTTTTTTATATTACGAATGTTTACTAGTATATACTTGCTAAATAAATATATCATATCGTTTTCTACCAGTTTTATAAATTCGTTTTTTTTTTTTTTTTCTTCTTTTAGATCGTCAATGGATTTACTGTCATTGTTATCTTTAATGGTATTTGCATTTAAGTTTGCATTTAAGTTTATGTTTGCATTGAAGTTTGCATTTGCATTTACGTGCGTGTCAGTATGAATTATGGGACTACTTGGGAAAGTTACATTTATTCGTTTTGTTATACTTGGTGACGTGTTAAGTGTGTTAGGCTCGTGTGGCCCTGTATTTGTTGTGTGTTGCAAAAAATTATTCGTTTGAGTGTTCATTGTTGAGGGATCTATTTTTATGCCATATTGATATAGCATTTGAGATTTTGCCGATTTATTACACGGATTAGTGTGATTTTTACCAAAATCATATGTTAATTCTGTACTATCATTTGTGTTAGTAGCTACAGTAGCAACGTGAACACCTTTTGTAGATTGTAATACAAATTCATGATTCATATTTTGTAACTTTTTACCATCTAAGCTTTCGTCTATGTTAGTACAATTAATATGTAATGAAGATATATTACGATTTGCTGTTTCTTTTGTATATATTTGTTCGTTTAACCCATAGTTATTAGTATTATGACTATTGTTATTAGCACTTCTTTTATCATTACAACTATTTTCTTTATTAACATCATCAGTAGTAGGATTATAATCAAATTGCTCATAAATACTACCTTTAGTTTTTTTTTTTTGTCCATGCAGAACTGAATAATAGTCGTATGAATTATTATCATAATATGCATTAATAAAACTAAATACATCTATTACTATTTTGATAGCAATTACTCTTATATTTATATTTTCAGATTGTAAAAAATAACTTAATAATGTTTTTACATCGTTCCAACAATGCATATAACAAAATAAATAAAATTTTATAGCCTTTTGAAACACTAGAAATATATTTTTAAATATTTGTATATCATATGGTATTAAATTATATTTATTTTCCATAAGAGAATAAGTGTTATTGTTTTTTGTATTTGTCTGTTGCATATAAGACAAGCTGATAGAAGACGAGTTCGACATTCCTCTGTATATTTTAATTATATTCTTTTCATTTGTTATTGTACCTGAATTTACATCAAAAACATTCATTGTATTAGGTATATTTATCAATTCTTTTTTGTTGTCATACGTCACCATTTTTTTTTGCGTTGTTTGTATACACATATTGTTATTAAATTTGTTAGGATATTTGTTTGGGTACATATTTTTATTATACTTGTTGGTAATATTTGTTGGATCTTGTTGTTGTGTCTGGTGTTGTGTTTGGTGTTGTGTTTGGTGTTGTGTTTGGTGTTGTGTTTGGTGTTGTGTTTGGTGTTGTGTCTGATGTTGTGTTTGGTGTTGTGTTTGGTGTTGTGTTTGCTGAGGGTACCCGTTTTTTAATACATACATATTATCCTTGTTCATATTATAATACGAATTAACATTCGTTGCTAAATAATTCTCCACATAATCAAAACGTTCATAATAAGTTTTATATATATATATTAACATAAAATAAATCAATTGTGCAAATGATATATCGTATAAGAAATTAGTTTTGACATTTTCACATGAAATGTTATGATTATTTAAATCTTTATTTATGTTTATACCATATATATTAGTACATAACAATCTAAAGACGTCTTGATTATAATCACATAGTAAAACAGAAAAAATATTTATAATAGCAGTAATAGTGTATATGTATTTAGAATGTTTTGTATACTCGTTACAATATAATATTTTAATTAATAAATTGTAATCTTTTTTAGACAATAGTTTTTTATTTATTTGATTAATATTGGCATATAAATTAGAAAAAATATTGTTTTCTTTTTTATTTTTTTTATTTTTCAACAATGTCTGTGAAGGAATCATACCAGATGTTTGTTTCTTTTTTGCGTTATTGTTTTTATTTTTGTTTTTTTCAACTCCCTCATGATTACAAGAGCAATTGAATGATGAACCTTTTTTTTTATTTTTTTTTTTTATTTCGTCTTTATTGTTGTTTCCATTTTGTATATCTTGCTTTTTTTTCAAATTAGTTGGATTTTTGTTTACTTGTGACTTTTCAGTGTCACATATGTGAGTTTTATCAATTATGACATTACGTGATACTTCTTTATTTACACAGCAATTAATATTTTTGTTATTATAATTATCAATAAAATTTTTTTCATTGTCTATTCTGTCTTTTTCAATATTTTCAACATCTTCATCATTGTTACCTTGATCATTTTTTCTTGATTTATTATTCGGATTACTTTCTAACGTATCTATATAGGCAGTAGCAGGTACTACATTATATATATTTTGTTTTTGTTCACTTGCGTATTTTTCATGCTGATAAATGTTACTACTGTTTTTTTTATCATTTATGCTGTTTTGAAAATCTGTATTGTTCATTTGATTAGGTACGTTTTTATGTGCGCATGTATTAGGTGCAGTTATCATATTGTTATTTGCACATGTTGGTACTGCTGGTATTGCTGGCATTGGTGATGCTGTTGATACTGTTGGTACTGCTGGTATTGGTGATACTGTTGGTACTGCTGGTATTGGTGATACTGTTGGTACTTCTGACATTGTTGGTACTACTAGTACTACCTTTTTTTGTTTTGTTTTCTTCTTTTTCTTTTGTTTAGTCTTTTCATTTTTTTCGCCATCTGTGTGTGTTTGAACATAGTTCTGTTGATATTTTTGCATATCAATAACTGAACTTTGTTTATAGCCACTATCATTGCCATCCTCATCACCATCCCTATCACCATCTTCACCTCCACCTCCATCATTATGTACGTCGCTACAACTGTTATTATCATTTTCTTCACCTTCATCAATATAGTACACATTCATATTGTAGTATCGGTTCAATTCTTTAAAACTTCCGAGATACTTATTAAACGAGTTAAAAATGTATTCTTCGCCATCTACATAATCATCGTGTATGTATTCATGTTTTTCATGTGATTGGGGTGTATGATTTGTATCTACATTTTTGAACTCTTGTGTAGTGGTATGTTTATTGTAATCATGTTCTGTTTTACTATCGTTACTAATATCTTGTGTATTTTTACTATTATTATTGTTGTCACTATCCGTGTTATTATTACTCGTATTGATATTATTCGTATTGATATTATTCGTATTGCTATTACTTGTGTTGCTATTACTTGTGTTGCTATTACTTGTGTTGCTATTACTTGTGTTGCTATTACTTGTGTTGCTATTATTTGTGTTGCTATTACTTGTGTTGCTATTACTTGTGTTGCTATTACTTGTGTTGCTATTACTTGTGTTGCTATTACTTGTGTTGCTATTACTTGTGTTGCTATTACTTGTGTTACTATTACTTGTGTTACTACAGTTATCATTTAAATTGTCTAATATGTCAACAGATGAACAAATTTTATTAATAATAGTGTTATCAGGTGATGTTTTTTTAGTTTTAAAATTTTTGTTTAATAGTTTATTTATACAAAATTGAAATTTATCACCATTATTAAAATAAATTAAATATTTTAATAAATAAAAAAAACAACCCTTAAATAGTTGTATAAGTATATTTTTATATTTAGGTATAACAATAGATTGTGCAACTCTTAAAACAAAGCGGTAAATGTTTAATCTGTCTGTCGCTGTATGAATGTGATGCGTATTACCACGATCATTACTGTTGTAGCCGCTAAAAGAGTCATTGTTATTGCCATATATATCAGTGCCATTATTGCTATCTTCGTTATTGCCATTATACATATACGTTTTGCCAATAATTTTAATCAATTCTGATAAGATATTAATAATATTATTTTCTGTTATACATTTTTTATATTCATTATTATTATATGCATTAGTATGTACGTTATTATTTACATTAGTATGTACATTATTATTTACATTAGTATGTACATTATTATATATATCGTTGTTGTTATATATGTTGTCATACGTATTTTTATATTCTACTGCACTTGTGTTATTACTACGTTCAGCCATATTAACATCAACAGGATTATCTTCAATGATCGAGTTTTTATTTATGTTTTCATAAAATTGTTTATCCAACATGGTAGCATCCGTTTTTATGATTTTTTGTGTTGAATTGTTTGTATTTTTGTTGTATTTGTTACAGAAGGATGTATTAAGTTTTACATTATAAGCATTTATTTTATTGTATTCTTTTTTTTTGTCAAAAGCATTTTTCTCTAGCTCTACTTTATTCATTTCGTTAGACATATAATCTTCAATATAATTAGTGTTACTGTTATTACTGTTTATTCTTTCTAATTTATTTAAATTTATGTTACTGTTATCATATTCATCATAAACGTTAAACATAGCATCTTCTTTTTTATATGCATAATCATTTATAAATAAATTAGTTTCTGTGTTTCTTTGTTCTTCATGTATGTTTCGATTTATCTTACTTAATAGCTTATTATTTTTTATATTGTAATTGTTATTATTTACTGAATATATATTTGAAGAGTCATAATTTTTATTTTCAAATTCATAGTTTATAGTATCATCATTATTTTTATTATTTTCATTTTTGTTATAATTTTTTAAAAAATTTATATTATTGCGTAGATTAAATTTTTCTAATATACTTTTATTTTGTGACATACTTGTGTCACATGACATACTTTTAACATATGGGTGTATATTTTGTTCATGTGATATGTTATTAGATATAGTCGTACTTTTTACATATGGTTGTGTATCTTGTTCATGTGATGTGTCAGTGACATATGACATACTTTTCACGTATGGTGTCATGTCTCGTTCATGTGGTATGTCGGTAGTATAGGACATGCTTTTTACATATGGTGCTATATCCTGTTCGTATGACACACTTTTTGTGTATATTAGGTCCGTATCATGTGAAATACTTTTCATACGTACTAGATCAGTATTACATGACATACTTTTCATAAATGGTAGGTCCGTATTGCATGTCATATTATTTTTCGTGTATGTTAATTCTGTATTGCATGACATACTTTTTATGTATGGAAAGTCCGTATTGCATGACATACTTTTCATGAAGGATATATCTGTATTGCACGACATACTTTTCATAAAGGGTAGATTCGTATCATATGACATACTTTTTATGTAAGGTATGTCCGTATCGTTTGCAGCACTTTTCATATACTGTGATTCCGTATTAAAGGATACACTTTTTATATATGATAAGTCCGTGTCATACGAAATACTTTGCATACATGGTGCATCCGTACCACTTGACATACTTTTTACATATGGTGGAGTATCTTGATCATTTAACGTCTTTTTCATGTATGTTATATCTGTATCACGGGAAAAACTTTTTATGTATGGTAGGTCCGTATCGCATGACATACTTTTCTTATATTGAAAGATATTTTGTACATGTGAAATATTACTATCACTAACTTTTGTTTTATTACCATTCTGTTCATTATTTTCAGTTCCATTAATACAATTTTCGTTACCTTGAGAATAAACACCAACAGTATTAGCATCAGTATCACGATTAAAACCATCATCTTTAGTCAAAAACCAAAACTTTAGCTGTTTACCATCAAATAAACTTTTCAAACAAAAAATGGAGTAAGTTCGAATTTTTTGATTGTTATCATTAAGAGTAATAGTTAAAAAAATAGGTATCATTTTTTTACTTTCTTCATTATAATAATATAATATTCTATTCCAATTATTTATATAAATATAAGAAAACATTTTAATAAGTGCATGTACAGAACATAATAAGTTACATCGCATTAACACAGATAGTTCTTCATCTGTTTTGTTTAGTTTTATACTATTACTCATATTTTCATCATCATTATTTATTTTTTTTTTGTTATGACTACTATTGTTTATATCGTGTTTGCCTGTGTCGTTATTTCCCATATTATATGTATTTTTTCCACTCTTAGTAATCTCTTTTTTTTGTTCATTTTTTTCGTTACGCATGAATGTTGTCTCATTTATATTTTCGTTATTCTTATTATCATCATATGTTTTCTTTTTTTTTTTAGATTCTAAACCATATTGCATATCATGTGATGTACTACCATTTTTTTCAGACTGCTTAGTTTCTTGTACAAACAGATATTGACAAGCATTATTATCGTTACTATTGTTACTACTTTTAACACCAGTATACTCATAATTCATAGGAAAACACGTTCCAATAGAATTGGAATTGTTACAAGTATATTCTTGTGCAATGTTTTGGTTGGTTATGTTTTGGTTGGTTATGTTTTGACTTGTTATGTTTTGGCTTGTTATGTTTTGGCCTGTTCTGTTTTGGCTTGTTATGTTTTGGCCTGTTCTGTTTTGGCTTGTTATGTTTTGGCTTGTTATGTTTTGGCCTGTTCTGTTATTGGTTGTGTATTGTTCTTGAATGATGCTCTTTAAATCAGTTTGTCTACTGTTTTTATTTTCATCAATATTACCGTTTTTACTATCTCCTCTGTTACTAATTTTGTTTTTTTCTTTTTCTCCAGCTTCCATATCAGTGTCCTCTTCTGTTTTTGTCGCTATGGATGTTGTTCCGTCTTCTCTGTAATAATCTATTGTTTCTTCATCACTGCTTGTATTATCTTCATTTTTATTTGTCATACCATCATTTGCATATGATGTATTCATAAAAAAAAATGGCTTTAATGTTTCATATAATGGAAAAGCTATTAATTCTTCTATTTTTTTATTTCTGTATATCATTCTTATTTTAGAATATTCTAATATGGTATCGTTAAACATGTTAATAAAGGAAAGAATAATTTTTATAGTGCTGTTATTATTATTATTATTATTATTATTATTATTATTATTATTATTATTATTATT
>CABPSV020000329.1:0-7500 GCA_902459845.2 Hepatocystis sp. ex Piliocolobus tephrosceles
AATTAATTAATTTTTACTTAATCAAAATATAAACAACAAATCCCCCTTTTAAACGTAAAACTAAAAAGCTTATATATAAAATGTATTTTTTTATAAATTATTTTTATATTGTGAATAAATTATAAAACCTACCAGAAATGATATATAGACACATCACACAGGCTTGTTAAAAACTATTCAATTAAAAAAAATAAATAAAAATATACAATTTCATCAAAATATATAAAACAACAAGAAATATGTGTAAATATGTATATTGTTTATGTCACAAATATACATTTTGTACAGACATCAATCGACAAAAAAAAAAAAAAAAAAAAAGGGAAAAAAATAACTCAACACTCAACCACTAACTCACACTCAACCATTAACTTACGCACTACACCTATTTTCCTCCCTAAATTTATTATACATGTAATGAAAATTTTTATCCTAAAACGAGTAACTCCTTAACAAATTCGTCACATATATATATATATATATATATATTACTGCTTTATTGTTCCGTTCCGTTTGGTTTATTTTATTTTTTTTTTTTTTTGCGAATAAGATGAATTTGTGTCATGAATCATATTAATAAAAAATAAAAAAAAAAAAAAAACCATTTTATCATCATAGTTATGTACTAAAATTATTATTTTACACCATTACCATATTTAACTCCTATTTTCTACTAAGTATTAAATTTAAATATGTGAATATTTTACTTTTAGGAGATATACGTTCTACATTATTACTCTCGATTTGGGGAGGGTTCTTTTCATGTTTAATTGGTACTACATTATTATCTTCATTTCTTTTTTGGTACTTATGTTTAATTGGTACTACATAATTTTTTTCGATCATTTTTTTATACTCATATGTACTTGGCTCTACATTTTTTTTTTCAATTTTTTTATTATATCGATTACTATGTTCAAGATTATGGTTGCGTGTATTTATATGATCATTTATAGTACTTGATGTATGCGTAACTTTTCTAACATCTCTGTGACTTTTAAAATGGTTAAATTCAAGATGATATACTGTTGTTAATTTCTTTTTTTCCTGTAATTTTTGTTTCATTAAATTTGACTTAGATTTCGTATAACATTTTTCATGTACGTATATATTGTTATGAGACTTCCTCAATTTTTTGTCTTTTTCGATATATTCACGATCAATATATTTTTTCAAATGATTTATATCATGTTCTATTATTTGCCTTAAATTTAATCTGTTTGAGTTGTCTTCATTTATTAGGATAACATTTTCATTTATATTATTACATTCATACTTTTCAAAGTTCACTTTTTTATTTTCAGGATAATTAGTTTTAGAATTTTGCTTTTTTTTTAATTTGGATACAATATCATTGTTTTGGTTATTAACTAAAAGGTCTTCTCTTTTCCCTCTAGAATTTGTTGTACCACTTGTCTTAGCAGTGCCATTTCCGAATTTGTTACCTCTACACATGTTACTATCAACATGTTTTTTGTTTAGGTAAATTGCGTCTCCCATTTATAAAAACAAAATTATTTGAATTAGTTTATATGTTTAAAATTGTAAAGGAAATGAATAATATAAAATATGGGGAATAGTATGATGTAAAATATATATATATATATATATATATATATATATATTATATTGCAATAAAATGATGAAGTAGTAAAAATAATAGTATAAACAAATAGTAAGGTAGTCAGTTAGTAAAATGATAAATAAAGTAAAATCATTTAATAAGGTAATAAGGTAAAATTAATAACGTTCGGATGTAAAAAAAAATATACATATATATATATATATATAAATGTGTATATTAAAAACACGAAGAATAAAATAAAATTCACAATTAAGTATTAAAATTCTAGATTTAAAACTTTAAATTTAATTAAAGAAAATAAAAAATGTTACGTAAAAAAATTTCATATCCAAAAATAAAAATAAATCGCATATATTAAAAGCTTTTTATACTTTATAATTAAAATTGTATTACTATATTTTATAATTAAAATTGTATTACTATATTTTATAATTAAAATTGTATTAAAAAAAAAAAAAAAAAAAAAAAAAAAAAAAAAAAAAAAAACGAAGCTAACGAAAGTAAAAGAAAAAATTTTCTTAAGTAGCTAAAAATAAATATCAAAAACTTTTATGATGTTTTCACAATAACAAGTAACTTTACAAAAATATAATATTTTTTTTTTCTAAATTTAAAAATGTTTTATGTTTGTAAATAGAGAAAATTAAAAAAAAAAAAAATTACATAAATGCGTGAAAAAAAAAAAAAAAAAAAAAAAAAAAAAAAAAGGGGGAAATTAAAACGGTGCATAACAATTGTAACTAGCTAAATTTAACATATAAATGAGCGATATATGATATAAAAATATGAATAAGCTAGCCAAAAAAAAATAAAATAGCTAACTATATCAACAGTTTTAAAGTTAGAATGCTAATTTCAAAACATTTTAATTAATAATTTATGTTGCATATATTTACAAAAAGAGAAAATTATATAATAAAAAATTTGAAAATGTTTAAATTTTTATATGTTTATAACATTATTCGGAAAAAAAAAATATGTCTCTTTTACGTTATATTAAAAAAACAAAAAAAAAAAATTTTAAACTCATATAGTGTGGTTTGTTCATAAAAAAAATTGCTTTTTTTTTCTTTTGCAACCTTAAAAAAAAAAAAAAAAAAAAAAAAAAAAAAAAAAAAAAGATCAATCCTGTATTGTTAAGAAAAAATGTGTATTAAGCGTAAATATAGTTGTCCTTATTATTGCTTGTGTATTGTAAAAAAAAAAAAAAAAAAAAAAAAAAAAAGAGAAAAGTAATATACCCATCCATATATGTATGTATATTTGTGCACTTCATTTTAACAAGTGTGTGGTTAGCTTGAAAAAAATTATACCATTTTTTATATTTAAATTGTAAATATATACTAGCCGTGAAATATGTATGAATTTATATATATATATATATATATTTTTTTTTTTTTTTTTTTTTTTTTGTTAAATAAGACAATAAATTTCCAGATCGAAAATTACATTATTGTTACGCAATAATGATAAATTTTTTATGATAATTGCAAAAATTTAATCTTATTGAAATAATTTTTTTAACTAAGGATTTTGAACCAAAACTTCGAAAAATAAAACTTCGAAAAATAAAACTTCGAAAAATAAAACTTCGAAAAATGAAGCTTCTAAAAATAAAGCTTCCAAAAATTAACACTCGTTAAAATAGACTGTAAGCAAAAAATAAAATAAAAAACAAAAAAAAAAAAGCAAACAAACATAACATCAAGTAAGTAAGTAATTTTTGTACATACACAAATTAAAAAAAAATCCTTAAAATGTAACTACGGGATTAATATATAACTAGAGAAATAAAATATATATACTATAACAAATGTTAAAACAAAAAAAAAATTTTTATTTTTTTATTACCTACTTGACATTAATTACGAAAATATATATTTATTATATATATTTTATATATATTTATTATATATATTTTATATATATTATTATATATATTTATTATATATATATATATATATATATATATATATTTTTTTTTTTTTTTTTTTTTTAAACCCTTAAGATCTTTCCTCAAAAAATATAGTGTAATTAAAATTATGTAGAATAAAGAATATTGTTATATAAAAATACTTTAATTTAAAAAATTAAATTAAAATATTGATGTATGACCTATTTGTAATAACATTATTTCTATTAGTATACATTTTTTATGTACAATTATTTCCTTTCATTATAATTATTAATTATTTGAAGGAGAAATAGCAAAAAGAGAAAAAACGAAAAAAAAAAAAAGTCACAAAATCAAATTACAGTACAAAAAAATAAATCTACAGTACAAAAATAAAACCACAAAACAAAAAAAACAATCTTGCAAAATAAAAAAAAACAAACTTGCAAAACAAAAAAAGCAAACTTTGAAAACAAAAAAAGCAAACTTTGAAAACAAAAAAAGCAAACTTTCAAAACAAAAAAAACAAACTTGCACAACAAAAAAAACAAACTTACAAAACGAAAAAAAAAAAAAAAAAGATTAACTTTAAAATAATAAATTCTTCATAATGTACTTCTCCTATTAAAAACAATATTATACTATTTATAAAAAATCGCTTAATAAAAAAAGAAAAGAAAATTAGTTCCATGTTCCCTATAAAAATGAAATAATAACAGGTAAACTTGAAAATGTATAAAACACGGCGTTTTATCTTTAGTCTTTCATTTACATAAAATATAAAAGGTTTAATAAGGTATAAAATTATAAAAAAAAAAAAAAAAAAATAACGAAATCATCAAATCTTGTGTTAAAAAAAAAAAAAAAAAAATCATCAAATTGTACCAAGTTGTACCAAATTGTACCAAAAAGAAAAGAAAACTTCCACAACAATAATAAGAACGATGGATGATTATAAATGTACATTATGTTCTGATAACATATACATAAATAGTGAAAAAAAATTATATTTTTTTGACGTATGTAAACATAAAATATGTGGAGACTGTTTAGAAATTCATTTAAATAAACATAACAAACAACATTGTCCTCGTTGTAAGGTAGCTATAAGTGAAAGAAATATTACCCTTTTTGACATAGAGGAACGAATATATGATAATCAAAAAAACATTAGATCTAAATTAGTTGAAATTTTTAATAAAAAAAGACATAATTTTGAAAATACGCCATTATATTATAATTATTTAGAACATGTTGAAGATATTATATATATGCTAACAAATGAATGTGATGAAAAAAAAAGAAAAGCTATTGAAGCGTATATTAAAAAATATGAAAGAGAAAACGCAAAAATAATAGAAGAAAATAATGCTATTATGTATGAAAGTGAAAAAAAAAAAATACATGAAATAGTTAAAGAAGAAGGAAATTTATATGAAATAATTAAACATAGATCTATTATAAATAAATCGGATGATAAAATATATGTTCATTCATTAATTAGGGAAAATCCTAAATTATTTGATGAAGTAAAAATAACAAATATTACAGAATCACAACCACAGCCACTTAACCCATCTATAAAAAACGATACTGATATATCTGTACGTATCTATCTCAATGAAGAGGAATTAGAAAAGGCACATTATGCAGGGGGGTATGATGAGTCTGTTGTTTTTAAAAGATGTGATCTAGAATTTAATTCAACAATATTCATCAATATATAAAAAAAAAAAAAATAAAAAAAATTATATAATTATAAACTTATGTATATGTTGTTTACTAAAGCATTTGTTCATATCAGGGGGTACATTGGTTTTTTTTCATTCCATTTCATTTTTTTTTTTTTTTTTTTTTGTTTTGGCTTTGCTTTGCCTTACCTTGTTTTGGTTTTACCTGTTTGTGTATATATAAAAAAAGAATGCTACAAAAAATATATATTTTCAATTATATTCATTATTTATTTTTTTCTGTCAAAAATTGTAAATATATATATATATATATATATATATATATATATATATATATATATATCTGAAACATATACACGTATGGGTATATACTATTTGTTTGGTAAATATAAATATGCTTATAAAGATATTTATTACTTCTCAGAAACGAAAAAAAAAAAAAAAAAAAAAATACCCCGCTAAATAAAAAATAAAGCGATCCGGCGTCCTTGCATTTTCTTATGTCATTACATAATAAAAGTTAAATTCAGAAGATATTAAATCAAAAAATGGCTAAATTAGAAAAAATAAATAATAATGAATAAAGATCAGTGAGTGATAACCGTTTTGAAAAATTCGTAATAATAAAAAAAAAAAAAATTATACTTATTGAATTACAAATATAAACCTTTTTTATTTTTTTTATTTTTTTTATTTTTTTTTTTTTTTATTTATTTTTTTTTTTTTACTCTTTATTTTTTTATGTTTTTATTTAAATTTATGCTAATGTTTACAGTGTGTTGTACCATGTTTATTTGATTATTTAAATTACATTATTTTACTATTTTCATAATTTTTTTAAATTTTTATTAATAAATTGAACGAATTTTATATGCATAAGTAAAAAAAAAAAAATTCTTCGATTAAGTGTTTTTTTTTTTTAAATAATATAACATATAGCGAATATATGAGGGTACGTATTATATACATATGTATATAACATATATATGTATATGTATATATATATATATATGCATATGTTATAGTAAATTAATATTATGTACGATCAAAGTGACATTGAGGCAAATCGAAAATTATTCGTAATAAAAAAAAAGTTTTAAATAAATTTCGTAAAATAGTTAAAAAGTGACAATTTTTTTTTTTTTTTTTTTTTTTTTTTTTTTTTTTTTTTTCCTTTTTTTCTTTTTTTCCTTTTTTTTTTTTTTTTTTTTTTTTTTTTTTTTTTTTTTATTAGAACAAAATGTGTGCCAACAAAATGGAAAAAGAAATAGACGCCTTTTACGAAATAATACAAAAAGAAATAATAAATTATTTTACTAAGAGTAATAGTTCAAATGAATATTTAAGTTTTGAATATATAAGATTGTTAATACAGGATTTAATAGGATTTTTGAATTCGGAAAGTTTTTATATTTATACTGATAATTGTAATGAACTAATTAGAAATTGTGATAAAAGTAGTAACATCAACAAATGTTATGACAGTAGCAAATGTGATGGTAATAACACACGTTTTGTACAAACACCTAAACTATTTTCATTCACGTTGTTACCACAAAAAATAAAAAAAAATATTTTCGACATTTGCAAAAAATGTACTTTATTATATTCACAACTTTTAGATAATTTAGTGTGTGATATTCCATTTTTGCTTAGTATTTTTGACGAGGTAAAAGAATATGATGACTTTTTAAAAAGAATAATAAATATATGTGAAAATGTATATTTAAATAAAAAGTGTGGTAGGGATATAAAAAATGACATTCGTTGTGTTATTGGAAGATCGGACTATATGATGAATAATAAAAAAAGTACATCCTCATCACAAATAAAAATAAAAAAAGATTTAAATGAGGAAGGTAGTGATAAAGATAGTAACGGAGATAATGGTAACCTTAACAATAATGACGATATAGAAATAAAACAAATAGAATATAATACCATATCTGTAGCTTTTGGTAATTTATCTTCTATTGTTTTTAATGCACATAAAAACATGTTAATAGATATTTATAAACAATACTTTCCACATATAAATGAAAAAAATGAAAAAGAAGTAATTAAAATAATAAATGAAAAATTTGAAAATAATTTTACTACAGGTATTATTACATGTATAAGTAAATGTCATAATGGTTATCTTCAAAATTATGAACAAATATCCAACCCATTCAAAACTATAACTATAGCTATTTTAAGTGATGACGATTTAAATAGTTTTGATAAATATAAAACAAAATATGAATTAAAAAAATTAGGTATTTCTCATAAATATTTTACTCTAACAGAATTAGAAACATTATTTAAAAAAAAAAAAATATTTTTAAAAT
>CABPSV020000330.1:0-12708 GCA_902459845.2 Hepatocystis sp. ex Piliocolobus tephrosceles
TTTAAAAAAATAAGTAATTTAAAAAAATAAGTAATTTAAAAAAATAAGTAATTTAAAAAAATAAGTAATTTAAAAAAATAAGTAATTTAAAAAATATATATTTTTTCTTTTAATTTTATTATCAAGAATTGTAATTATATGTTTGCATTTGTATTAATTTTATTATTTATGTAACTATTATATAATTATTCATGCGACTTTTTTTTTATAGCTATTTTATGTAATTTTCCAGGGACAGTTTTCAAATTTCCCCATAAATTCTGCCTTTTTCGCTTTACCTTTTTTTTTTTTTTTTTTTTTTTTTTTTTTATCATTCATCATTTTTTTTCATTTTTTTTTTTTTTATTACACATTATTAAAATTAATATTGTCATATATATATATATTTTTTTTCAGTTTTAAGTTTAATTTGAAAAAAAATATATAATGTATTAAAAAATAAGAATAAAATAGTATATGAATATTTCACAACACAACGTAATAAATAATATCTTATAACACAATATAACAGATCATAATATCATGTTTATGTTATATACGCTATTATAATAATATGCATAAAACATTTATGTTTTTTTAAACTATTCATATTTGCTTTGTCTTAACATAATTATGAAAGAAAAAAGTGGTTTCATGTTGTTTTTTTTATCTCTGTTTGTGCTTTTTATTCATTGTTTAAGGTATACAATAAAAAAAAAAAAAAAAAAAAAAAAGATTAAAAAAAAGATTAAAAAAAAGATTAAAACAAAATGTGTTGGAAAGATATGTTGAAAGATGTTGAAAAAATGATGATAAATCCACATATATATATATATACATAACATATTTACTCCATTTATCCCATTTTTAGCATATATTAATTACTTTCATCTTTGTTTTTTCAAGCGATATCTACGACCACCTTTTTTATCTCTCATAAATCTTTTATTTATTAATCTACTTTGTTTAGGTAACTTGTACGTCCTTATTTTTTCTTTTATTGGTATCCAAGGAATAGTAGATAACCCCATTCTTTTTTTTTTGTATTTTTTCTTTTGATGTTTTCTTATTTTATAATATCTTCTCCTTTTTGTGCTTATGCTATTTTTAAATGTTAATCCAAATTTATTATTAAGGCATGATAAATATAAAGTATTTACATAATTGTGCTTCCAGTTGTTCATATAAATTATATTACTATTAAACACAAATCGTTTTATAGTTATAATTTTCCTTTTACTTTCATAATTCAATTTTACACAGTGTTGTGGTAATTTAAAAAGGTTTCTAAAATAGTTTTTCAACATAATATATATAGTAAAAAAAATAAATATTTAAATAATCATGTCTCCTAATCTTTTTTTTTTTAACAATTTAAATGAAAATATTGAACTTATTTTTTTTCATTAATTCTTTTTTTCATTTATTTATATATGTACAAACATGCGCACATATATGTATATATATTTACACCTTTTTTAATCTTAGTTTAATATTATATCTTAGTTTTTCTTTTTCTTTTTTTATCTAAAAAAAGTAACACAAAATGACAAGTTTGTTATAAAAATGTAAGCTACAATATTCTGAACATGATTTTTGTTAAATTGTCATAAATGTCTTAAAATATAGTTAATTGCTAATTAACTGTTAAATAATTAGTTTATTTTCTGTTCTTCCCCTTCTTCCCTTCTTATTTTTTCTTTTTTTTTCCCTATTTTTTTTCTCTATTTTTTTTCTTTTTTTTTTAAGAGAGTTGGGAAGGAGAGAGACTTGAATCTGCTTTTTTACTTTTTATATTTTACTCTCTAATGTTATCATTTTTATCTTTTTTGCTTTTGTTGTTGCAATTTATGTTAATTTATTAATGAACTGACAGTCATGGCTTGCTTTGTTCTTTTGTGTGATTTTGATTACCTAAAAAATAAATAAATATTTGTTATTTTGCTTATTATTGTTTTGTTCGGCATCTTGTTAATCTTTCTATTTTGGTTATTTTTGTGTTTTTTTTTTTTGTGTTTTTTTTTTTTTTTTTTTTTTTTTTTTTTTTTTTTTTTTTTTTTTTTTTTTTTTTTTTTTTTTTTTTTTTTTTTTTCGTATTTAATTTAAAAAATTGTAATACATATAGCATTCATCAGATATATATAAAAAAACACGTAGATAAATAAATAAATAAATAAAACGTATGTATGTATATATATACGAAATTGTTCATTAATAAAAAAATATATATATATATATATACATATAAATGGAAGTTCACCAATGTACTACAAAATTTCTGAAAGTACACAGTAATAAAATAACACAAAGAGATTAATTATAAATCAGGTATATTATATGAACATATTGTAATGTTTTTTTTTTTTTTTTTTTTTTTTTTTTTTTTTTTTTCTTTTATAATTTATAACTGAATTTGTAAGAGTTCTTTAATTTTTGTGTCTAAGCACTTTTCCATATCTATAATCGCATCTAATTCATATTTCAATCCGCATTTTTTCATAGTGTTTATATGTTTTCTACAATAAAAAGAGGTTTAAAAAAAAAAAATAAAATAAAATATATTAGACGAAAGATAAAAATATTTTTTGTGTATAAATATAAAATAATAATGTTGACAACTAATAGTTATTTTTATCGTATTTATTATTATCTATATAAATATGTATGTGTAAATTTTTTTATTTTTATATACTTACAACCAATGATGTGTTTCTTCTGTAGTGAATTTTGTGTTATTTTTTAACTTTTTACAAACGCTGCAAAATTTTGGAAACAAAAAGAAAAAAAAAAAAAAAAAAAAAAGCGCATTAGTATTTGATAGAATAAATAGATAAATGGTACACTTGACATTTGTCAATAGATATATTACATGTTTATATATATATATATATATATATTTATTTGTTCCACATGTATGTATGTGTGTATGTATGGTAAGAAGATAACTTGTCTAGCATTCGGATATCCTTTAAAGTCAATTTGTTACAATCTATTTCTTTTAAAGCCTTTTTCTGAATAGCTTCGTCAGGTGTAAATACATTTAACCAACATAATTTTTGAATTGATATATCTTCTACATCTAAAGTTATCAAAAAAATATATGAAGTTTTATGTTATGAAATAAACTTACAAAAAAAAAATTCATTTCGTTTCGTTTTGTTTTGTTTTGTTCTCTTTATTTTATTTTTTTTTTTTTGAATTATATTAACAGTAAACTTTGGACTCAAATTTCGAGGAATACGTAAAAGCAATATTTAAACCTTCATAAAGTTGTAAAATAGAAGAAAAAAGAAAAAAAATATTTATATATATATATATATATATATATATATATATATATATATATATGTGTATGTGAGTTTATAATCATATGGACTTATCATTGTGTTAATTCTGATTTATATGCAAAATATGTAAAAAAAAAAAAAAATAAAATAAAATAAAATAAAATAAAATAAAATAAAATAACACAACATAACAATTTATTTTTTATATTTAAATAACCATAAGCATCGTAATCAGTTAAACAAAAAAAATTAAGATCTTTCTTCTTTTTGTGAAGCTCAAATATAAGTTGCCTAGTGTTTATATCTGAAAAGGTAAAACGTCCATGCAGGTAGACACATGTAATTATGCACATACGTATGTGTATAAATAAAACTTATACAAGTGTTAATAATGCATATCCATTAAACATATACGTAACACAACCTGGAAACCCCTTAGCAGTAATTAAAATGGATGGCCCATATTTAGATATAAAATTTGATTGCAGTAATTTATAATATATAGTTTCTTTTTCTATAATCAGAACATATTTTACGTCAGGGAAAATGTGAATTTCAGTAATTCCAAAGGGGCATATTAAATGTCCTCTTAACTAAAAAAAATGAAAAATATATATATATATATATATATATATATATATATATTATTTTTAAAACAATTTTTATTTCAAAAAAAAACACTTTTTAGTAACAATTTGATTTTATTTGTAGTAATGATTTTTTTTTTTTTTTTTTTTTTTTTTTTGTTGTAGCTATTTTATTTGTTCATACTTCAAAATTGTTCATGCAATCAACCCATATACCTACAATCGAAATGAAAATTAACAACAATTGTTATTAATAGTTTTATCATCGTGTTTTTATATACATATGTACAACACATAGACATGGTTGAATGTGTTTGTAGTTGGTAACATATATACATATATTATGTAGTATGTATTAAGGACGTAATTAAAATTAAAAATGTTAGACTAAATGTGCTAACTTAAATTTTTTTCTTTAAGTAAAACATTTCCCCTAATTGTTCCTTTGGGGGTATTATATATATTTAATAGTTCTCTTGGTTTTTTTATAATTTTTGTTAATTTTCCAATAGTTCTATTTGAAATATTTTGAGATATAAATAATTGTGGATTTGTGTAGAATATTTGTCTTAATGTTGTATATACATTATTATTTATGTTTCGCCATACTATTTCGATAATGTAAAATAGCCTTGTTGTTTCTATTATTTTATTTTTTGTAAAATACTTTTTTTTTTTTTTTTTATTATCTACTAGGTTTAAAATAAAATCAAAAACATATTCTTCTAACAAATTAATAACATCCGAATTGGAATACATTTTTTTTTTTTTTTTGACATTTAATTAAATTTAATTTATTGTTGTAACAGTTAATAGACACGTATATACATATAAATAGATATTTGATTATTTTTTATACCTATGTTATACAAACACAAACTATTAATTTAACAAAAAGAAAAAAAGAAATCACACATACCACATTTTGTATATATCCTTATGTTTAAAATAAAAAATGATTTTCGTAATTTAAATTATTAACTTGTAAATGTGATTTATATTTATGTATATGTATTTTTTTTTTTTTTTTTTTTTTTTTTTTTTTTTTTACTTTCACATCACGTTCATATAGAATTATATAAACTAATTGAAGAATTTTACCAAAAAATGAATTTTTATTCAGAATAAAAATAATTTTTTTTTTTTTTTTTTTTTTTCAGTTGTATTGTTTGAATATAATATGTTCCTTAAAACGAGCAGAAAATATATACACATATATATGTGTACATTTGAGTATATATGTGTTGCATGTATACATAAATTCCAATATTTGAACATTGTTATTATCGTGTGACCATTGTTATATATTTTTTTGCATTAAAATTTTACTTATAATGATGTGTTTTTATTAGATTAAATAATATAAAACAACAACAAAAAAAGATATTTGTTAAGTATACAAGAAACTTACTAAAATAAAAAACCTTTCACATTCATGTAAGCTAGTTTTTTTTTTTAATAAAGTTATGTATATATACATAGCTACATTACCCCTTGACCTACATAGCTACTTGACTATTTTTAAACTATATAACCCACCTACTATACAAATTCAGTTATTTTCTTTTTCAATTTTGTAATTAATTTTTAATTACAATATTTATAAGTTAAAAAAAAAAAAAAAAAAAAAAAAAAAAAAAAAAAAAAAAAAAAAAAATAGTAATTCTTAAATTGTATAACTTTATTATTTATTACTTATTACTTACTACTTACTACTTACTACTTACTACTTACTACTTACTGCTTACTATTTTTTTTTTTTTTTTTTTTTGCTATGGCAGCATGTACATAAACATAATCATATGTAAATATATATATATATATATATATATATATATATATTATGTAACTATTTCCTTTTCGTATACAGACTTGCAATAATAGTAATAAAAACATTTAAAAAGATATTAAAATTTTTATTTTTAGCAATATAAAAAAAAAAATTAAAAAGTCACCTTTATAATGAACAGTAGCTGGTGAATAATATACCAAATGATTACAAAAATGATGAAGCATCACTTGAAAAAGAAAAAAAAAAAAAAAAAATCTTTTAACTATTTAACGTTTGTATATACATACATTTACATACATTACATACATTTACATATATGTATATATACATATGTTGTTGTATAACTATATTACTTCGTTTAATTTTAAATATACATGTTATATGTAAATATAAGTGAACTTCAACCTAATATCACGAAAAAAAATAAATAAATAAAAATAACTGACAAATAACGTAACGAATAAAAAACCTTATAAGGAAACTGATAAAGCAAAAAACAAAACAACAGACGCAAAACAACAGACGCAAAACAACAGACGCAAAACAACAGACGCAAAACAACAGACGAAGCAACAGACGCAAAACAACAGACGAAGCAACAGCACATATTGTGACAAAATGCAACAAAATGAATAACTTTCCTGCACAAACAAACCTACAGAACGAATATAATGGTGAGTTTAATAGTCAAAGTAATAATATAAATAATGGGGTATTAAATGTATCCAATACTGAGAAAACAAGATTAATCATAAAAAATATACCAAAATATATGACTGAAGTAGATTTAAAAAAACATTTTTTTAAAATGAAAGGGAATTATGAATTTAAAATAACTGACATAAAAATAATGAAAAGAAAAAAAATAATAAACAAAAAAGAAGAGTATGTTTCAAGAAAAATATGTTTTATTGGCTTTATTAGTAATCAAGATTGTGAAAACTTTAAAAAATCATTTAATAATACATATATTAACACAAGTAAAATAAGTATTGAAGATGCTTATTGTCCATTACAAAGTAGATTAGCAGAGATTCAAAAAAATACAACTTATGCACATAAAATGAAATACATGCCAAATAACGAAACAAATAAAGTGAATAGAAAAAAAAATAATATACAAATAATTAAAAAAGATAACACTATAACTAAATTTATTCCAATTAAAAAAACGAAGGCAGGTGTGAGTACTGTTCGAAGTCATGTTATATTCGTTGACGAGGATACAAATGATCAAGTTAAAGATGGTAAAAAAAAAAAAAAAAAAAAAAAAAATACCAACGACAATGACAATTCCGATTTTAAGAAAAAAGACGATAATAACATGAATAAGGACAACAAAAACATGAATAACGGCGTTGAAACATGTGAAGAACAAGAACAAGAACAAGAACAAAGAAAAGGTAAAAAAAATATACATAATGAGGAAAATGAAACTATAGAGGATGATACTAATGCATTGGATTGGTTAAAATCTGTATCGAAAAAGAATGAGAATAAAAAAAGCAAACATAAAGAAAAGAAAAATGTCACAAATTATGATAAAAAGAATCTAACTGAAGACAAGCAAGACCTATTTGAAATGGATAAACATAACGAATCATCAAGTGAAGAAGAGACAAAAGCAAAGTCAAAAGTAAAGTCAGAAGAAATGAAAAAAGAAATGAAAAAAGAATCGAATACAAATAAAGCTAAAGATACGAACAAAAACAATTTATTTCATGATAAAATAGAAAATTGTATGGATGACAATATGAACACTGGTAAAATGATTATTTATAATCTTCCACCAATATCTGAAGAAGAAATAAAAATTTTATGCGAACGTTATGGGCCTGTATCAGATGTACATATTTTTAAAAATGTTATAAAAGGTAATGTACAAATTAATTTAAATGAAAATAACAAAAAAAAGTTAAATGATGATTTTTTTATAAAATTATTAAAAGAGAATGATAATGTTTCATCAAAAAATAAAAAAGGTAAAAATAAAAAAAAAAAAAAAACTAATAATGGTGATGGTAATGGTAACAACGACAATAGTGTAACAAAAAAAGACGAACTGAATAATGAAGAGAACATAATAGATAAAAAAAAAAATAATATTTTACAAAATTATGACCTTACTAATGTAAAAACGTTTGCTTTTGTTAGTTTTGTTTTTCCTAGTTCCTGTGAAAAAGCAAAAGTCAATTTACATGAAATGATTTACAAAGGTAAAATATTAAGTACTAAATATGCAAAAGAGAAATATGAAAATATGTATAACGAAGAAAAAAATGATCATAATAATAAAAATAAAATGTTTCTTAAATTATCTTATGAATCAAAAACTATGTATAAAAAAATTTTAGAAATACAAAAAAAAAAAACATGTCAAAATGAAAATATTTGGAATTTACTTTATACTGATATAAATTCAAGCATTCATAATTTTTGTAAGGAAAATAATTTTAGTCGTGAATCTATTTTAAATATAACTGATAAAAATATTGCAGTTAATGTTGCATTAACTGAAACATATATAATTAACAAAATGAAAGAATGGATAAAAAAAGAAGGTATACATATGGAAGCTTTTGAACAAATATATAAAAAAAATGATGAAAAAAAAGAAAAAACTGTGAATGATAACAATGATGATAATGATGGAAGTGCACAATCAAATAAGAATATATCAAAAACATTGAAACAGAAAGAACAAGTAAATGATAATATTATTCAAAATAGTGAAAGTCATAAAATAGTAAGCTACAAAAGAAGTAATGACACTATAATAGTTAAAAATTTATCAATGCATACAAATAAAAATGACATTATTAATTTATTTAAAAAATATGGAATGTTAAATAAAATTAGTTTTTCACCATATAACAATATAGCTATATTACAATTTGAAAAAACAGATGATGCAAAAAAAGCTTTTATAGGTAACTCTTATTTAAGATATAAAAAATTACCTTTATATTTAGAATGGGCTCCTATAAATTTATACAAAAATACGAAAACTGAAAAAGTTATGGATGAAATCGAAGGCGAAATAAAAGGAGAAATAAAAGGAGAAATAAAAGGAGAAATAAAAGGAGAAATAAAAGGAGAAATAAAAGGAGAAATAAAAAGCGAAATAAAAGGAGAAATAAACGGAGAAATAAAAAGCGAAATTGAAGTTAAAAGTGATAGTGTGGTATTGATGGATGATAATAAAAAAACTGCAACATCAACAAAAAATAAAAAAGAGAATGTTAACATCGATAAATTAAAACATAATGAAACGATATTACCGGAAGATGATGAATCAAGCGATGATGAAAACACACATGCTAGTATATATATTAAAAATTTAAATTTTAATACAACTGAAGACAATTTTAAAAAACTGTTTGAAAAGTTAGATGGTTTTGTAACATGTAATATTGTAAAATGTAAAAAAGTGATTACCCAAAAAGAAAATGATCAAAAAAAAGAGAAAAGTAAAGGTAATGATAAGGGAAAGGGTAAAGATAAACATACAGATACAGACCTAAACGATATTACACAAAATCAAACATATTTATCACTAGGATATGGATTTGCAGAATTTAAAAGTAAATCATCAGCAATTGATGCTTTAAAAAAATTAGCAGGTACAACATTAGATGATCATGTTTTAGAATTTAGTTTATCTCATAATAGAGTTAAACAAAGATCAAAAACAGTAGGAGGGAAAATAAAAAATGAAGAAAAAAAAATAATTAAAAACAAAAAAAATATAAGTAAAAAATTATTAGTTAAAAATTTAGCTTTTCAAGTAACAAGAGAAGAAATACATAAATTATTTTCTTCCTTTGGAAATATAAGAAGTGTACGTATACCTAAAAATGCAGAAAATAGAAGTAGAGGATATGCATTTGTTGAATTTATGTCAAAAAATGAATCTCTTAGTGCAATGGAATCTTTACAACATACACATTTATATGGTCGACATTTGATTATTGATTTTGCAAACGATTTAATATTTGAAGAAAATATAAACGAATTTGATAAATTAAAAGAAAATATGAATTCTGGTCATAACGAAAATGAACAAAAAAAAAAAAATTATATCACGTCTGAACAAGCCAAAAGAAAAAGTTTATATGAAAATAAAAAATCGAAAAGTGTAACAGAGTCGAAAAAAAGGAAACTTATGAATAACTTGGAGAAACTTTGAGAAACTTTGAGAAACTTGGAGAGACTTTGAGTTACCTATACATTTTTTGCATTCTTATTTTTATATGTAAGCTTATGCAAAAATTTTAACACCTCTGTTCACTTATATACATATATAAATATATATTCATAACATATATATGTGACAATAAATCTCTTTTTTTAATTCCTTTTGACTATTATTAAATTTTTTTCAAAAAAAAAAAAAAAAAAAAAAAAAAAAAAAAAAAAAATAGTAAAGCATATTTATTATTTTTACATCTTTTCAAGTGTATAAAAAATTACACGTAATGCTTTGTTTGTTCATTCACTTATCCCAGCGTTCAGTTTATCTACTCATTTAATTATTTATTTTTTTTTGTCATAGTTAAAACATTCTCTTAAAAAAAAAAAAAAAAAAAGAAAAAATATATAAATTATAAATTACAAATTATAAACTACAAATTATAAACTACAAATTATAAACTACAAATTATAAACTATAAATTACAAACTGCAAATTACAAAATGCAAATTACAAACTGCAAATTACAAAATGCAAATTACAAAATGCAAATTACAAAATGCAAATTACAAACTGCAAATTACAAACTGCAAATTACAAACTGCAAATTACAAACTGCAAATTACAAATTATAAATTAAATTTTGACCTTAAATAAGGTAAATAAACAAATTGTACACTATTTTAAATACAATATTTCTTATTTTTTTTTTTTTTTTTTTTTGCTTTGATTTTATTTATCTGTTACTCTTTTTTTTTTTACAACAAAAATCTGTAAGACTTGTAAATGTCGAAGTGCAAACTTTTAAAATTGAGAATGAACTGTGTTTAACAAATTACAACATACAGCATTTCAATTACTATTTTTACCTTGTTGTGGGATATACTACTATACTATAAGAATGTACATAAGACCCAAATCGTATATATTCTACGCTTGTATAATTTTTGTTATATATATATATATATATGTATATTTTTTTTTTTTTTTTCTCTTTCTATGCGTTATACTTGGATTTGCCCTGCTCTATATTTTTAAGCTTAACTTGACTTATTTTTTTTTTTACAAAACATGTAAGGAAATTTAGTCAATACATATCTGCGAATGTAATATATATTACATATATATATACTCATTTGTATATATCCATTTGTATATACTCATTTGTATATATCCATTTGTATATACTCATTTGTATATATCCATTTGTATATACCCATTTGTATATATCCATTTGTATATACCCATTTGTATATATCCATTTGTATATACCCATTTGTATATACCCATTTGTATATACCCATTTGTATATACCCATTTGTATATACCCATTTGTATATACCCATTTGTATATACCCATTTGTATATACCCATTTGTATATACCCATTTGTATATACCCATTTGTATATACTCATTTGTATATACTCATTTGTATATTTCTGTGTATGTTGCAGACGTAACGCCTGGCCTAGTTAGACTTAAAACAAGCTTAAGTTTAATTAAGTCATAATATATTTTTATTATGAAAAAAAACTTGTCCTTGTTGTATATAACAATTTTTGTTTTTTCTGTGCTATTATCAAACTATTTTTGTTACATTGTAAAAAATATAACATATATGCAAATTAAAAATAGCAACCTTTCATATAACAGTAAAATAATACCTTTTCACATTAACAATTTTATGTTAAAAAAAAAAAATTTCAATGAAAACAATAAATTGAACAATTCATTTTTTTATTTGAACTTATATGTACAACAAAAAAATTCGGAAGACGAAAAAACGCAAGATGGCATAAAAAAAAAACAAAATATAAAACTAAGTGATAATGATTATGGTGATAACTATGGTGATGATAACAGAGTTAATGTGTTAGGAACTGCAAACACAAACACAAACATATCACATGCGGCTCTTTTTAGCAGTGAATGTAGATTAAGTAAAGCAAATAAACAAAATGTAAAAAATGGAGAAAATGTAAAAAATGGAGAAAATGTAAAAAATGGAGAAAATGTAAAAAATGTAGAAAATGTAAAAAATGTAGAAAATGGAGAAAATGGAGAAAATGGAGAAAATGGAGAAAATGGAGAAAATGGAGAAAATGGAGAAAATGGAGAAAATGGAGAAAATGGAGAAAATGGAGAAAATGGACAAGAAAAGGCACAGAATAAAAGTTTTATTACAGAAAAAGAGAATAAAATAAATAAATATAAAAATAACTATGAAACTGGGAATATTGCAAATTATATAAAACATAGGAAAAATGAAGAAGCAACGTTAAAAGAAGATAATCAAGAGGAAAACGAAGTAAAGGATGAAACATATAGTAACATAAATGACAAAAAAGAAAAAGACAATTGTTCAAATATAAAGAATGTAAAAAAAAAGCAAAAAAAAACTATCGAATTAAAAATTATAAAAAAATTACCTTTAGTATCAATAATAGGTAGGCCAAATGTTGGTAAATCTACTTTATTTAATAGACTAACTCATAAATTTCAAGAAGGAAGTATTGTATTAGATCAGTTGGGGACTACTAGAAACAATTTTTATGGAACAGTAGATTGGGATGGATATAAATTTGAACTTGTAGATACAGGTGGATTTGTTTTTGAGGATTATACTTTTTCAAAAGATATAAGAAATCAAATTTTATTAGCCCTTAAAGAGTCTTCTGTAGTTCTATTTATTGTTGATGGAATTAATGGGGTGCATCCTGTTGATTTAGACATAAGTAAATTTTTACGAAAATATATTAAAAATGGTAATACAAATAGTAATACAAGTAGTAATACAAATAGTAATACAAATAGTAATACAAGTAGTAATACAAATAGTAATACAAGTAGTAATACAAATAGTAATACAA
>CABPSV020000332.1:0-18842 GCA_902459845.2 Hepatocystis sp. ex Piliocolobus tephrosceles
CTTTTTTTTTTTTTTTTTTTTTTTTTTTATTTTATTTTTTTTTTTTTTTTTGTAATAACTATATATTTAAATGTTATACAAAAATTGTTTTTCACATGTGTAAATAAGATAAAGGGAGAGAAAAAAAAAAAAATACTTAAATATAAGTGCAAAAAAAAAAAAAAAAAAAAAAAAAAAAAAAAAAAAATTAAAAGTATAAATAGTATAACTTTTTTTTTTAATTTGGGAATATATACACCCCGGTTATAAAAAAAAAAAAAAAATTTTTTTTCATAAAAGTTAAGTATCAAAAAAAAAAAAAAAAAAGAAAGAAGCATGTACGTTTTTTTTTTAATGTATACATGTGTGTATGTATATATATATAGATATATGTATATATACAAAGGATTTGTATTTTATAGATGAATAACTGATCAGATGTAATAGGCTAGTACGAAACATATATGAATAAATATGTGTATATATGTATATGTCAAAACAATTAGTATGGTGCTGAAAAATTTTTAAATTTATAACTATGTCTGACTTTTTTTTTTTTTTTTTTTTAACGTAGTTGTTAAATACAAATTTTTAAAAAAAAAAAAAAAAAAAAAGCCAGTTGAAACAAATTATGCAAAAACAAATTAAATTGTATTACTATTTTAATAGACTATAAAAATAAGAGTACCAGTTTAAATTTGACAAAATAATTTCTTAACAGTAAAATCAAACGCATAATAAAGAGGAAAAAGACATTATTTTTACTTTTTTATATTAAAACATTAACTTTATTTTGCTTGTTCATTTATTTATTTTCAACCTAAATTAAGATATATTTTTTCTAAACGTAATACTACATTGCTAATGTTGTTGCTGCTGTTGTTGTTGTCATTGCTAATGCGCTACTACTATTCTTAAATTGTTAACTCTTACATTTAAGTTTGAATAAAAAAAAAAAAAAAAAAAAAAAAAAAAAAAAAATTTAAAAAAAAAATAAAAAAAAAAAAAAATTTTAAATTCTCATTCTCAATTAAAAAAAAAAAAAAAAAAAAAATGATTATAAATAATGATTATAAATAATGATTATAAATAATGTACACAAATAGCGTATACAAATAATTCATGTAAGCATATATTTATGAAATATATATTATCACTTGTTTTGTTAGCAAATATATTTGGAAAAAAAAAAAAAAAAAAAAAAAAAAAAAGAGTTAAAAAAAAATATATACATATATTATGTTAAGTGAAAGGGCATTCATATGTATATACATGTTTTATTACGTATTTTGTTAGGAAACATATTTGAAATAAAAGAGTTAAAAAAATATATATTTTTATATATTATGTTAAATAAAAGGACATTTATATATATACATATTGACATATTAACATATTATTGAGCCGCTTTTCTCAAAAAATAAGGAAATTAAGAAAAAAAAATAAAACATGGATTACATTACTGACGTTAATATCCCTGAGGAAGTTGTCGAAGGAAATGAATATCATGGGTATGACAAGGATTATATAGATGATCCGGAAGACAATGAAGTGGATACGCAAGCTGAAATATTTGTACCTAATCAAATCGGGAGAATGATATCAGAGAAATATTTGAATGAATTTATAAATAAAGATATATTTTTTATTGGGGAAGTTATCAATCAGACGGAAAATTTACTAGTTTTAAAATCGGTGAATGGTAAAAAAAAATATACATATACATACATACATATACATATATATATATATATATATATATATTGACAAAAAGACAAATATGTTACAATTTTTGTACTTTTAAAAATAAACAATTAAGTAATTATGTATGTAGTATATACGAGTAACCCGCCCATTCATCTGTTCGTCAATCCGTTTGTTTATACATTTTTTTTTTATTTTTTTTATTTTTTTTATTTTTTTTTTTATGCTTTATCTCTCATAGGTAACTGCGTCGATTGCATATTGAGGGAACCAAATTCCCAATTAACTTCAAAAGTGGTAGGAATAAAAGGAACTGTAACAAATGATTTAAAAATACTTGAATCAAGAGGCGTCATAATTTTAGAGGACGTTAATTTTGACATAATAAATGATTATATAGACATATATATGGAAAATGCAAATTCAGAAGTGTTTTTGCCTCCGTGCGAATAAAAAATTACAAGTTCATAAGTAACCAGTTGTATAACTTAGTGATCTGTATAATCTATCCAATTTGTATTGGGGATTAGTCTATATATATATATATATATATATTTATACGTTTGCACGCTTGTGCCTTGTGATTGACTTTTTTTGTATTTTGTATTTTTTTTTTTTTATTCTTTATTTCATTTTATTATATATTAAACTCCTTTTAATAATAACATATAATTTTTTTTCAAAGATTAAAAGTAGTTCGTTCAACAAAAAAAAATATTTTATTTAAAAACACCTTAAACAAATATTTTAAAAAATTATTACTAACTCAAGCGAATTACAAAAATAGGGAGGGTATAAATCCCGTAAAAATAAAAATAAAAAAAATAAAGAAAATTGAAAAGATTATGTACAGACATGCATGTACAGACATAGGCGTACATACATACAGGGTATGTATATGTATACATATTTATGCGTGTGTTTATGAAAAAAAAAATTAAAAAAAAAATAAAAAAATAAAATAAACTAAACAAACGAAATGATAAAAAGTTAATTTTTTTTTAATTTTTTAAAAATAGGAGATATGAGAAAACAGTAACAATTTTTATGAAAATATATTGAAAATGTTTTAAAAGCAACAACATTAAGTTAGGTATAATATATATATATATATATATATATATATATGCATATACCTGTGAAGTCAAAAATGAAGAGATAATTTATGGATGATTATAAATATTTTTATAAAAATAATCATTTATAATTTTATAATTTTATTATTTATTTATTTTTTTTTTTTTTGCTCAAAAGGGAAGGTATCTGTCCTCTGTTACCAAACGGAACCAAGCTGTAAAATGTTAGTAAAACGGGTGAATAAAACGGGTGAATAAAACGGATGCATAAAAAGAATAGTAACAATTATGCAAAAGTGTAGTTCTGAAGTATAAAACTAAAAAAACATAAATGGGTACACAAACAGACGGACAGATGGACAGACAGACAGGCATATGTATACACCCATATGTACATACCGTAAAAGTAATTTACAGAATTATTGTTTCGAAATAATGCTACAAATGGAAATTCTTTCCCATTCGGATTTATCTTAATTTTATTTGAACTTACTAAAAAAAAAAAAAAAAAAAAAATAAAAAAATAAAAAAATAAAAAAATAAAAAAATAAGCGGAACACATAAAACATAACTGAGCATATATATACGTATGTAAACAAAGTAATGAAATAAAACATATTTGGTTATATTTTATAAAAATAAACATATCACACATGTACAGACATATATTTATTATCCTTGCGTTCAACTTACATAATTTCAAAATAAATATATGATTCAACAAGTTTTCTAAAAGGAAATAAAAAGAAACATGACCCACTGCATATCCACATCCTTTTGATAACACGTGACCCCCGCTGGAAACATAACCAATTATTTTTTTCGAAGATAAAATTATTTCTTTTTTATTTTTCTCATCACCATCACTGTGACAAGTTTGTCCATTTTCTTCATTTTCTACATTTGTGTTTAAAGTATAACAGCTTTTTTCATTATTATTGTTAATATTTTCCTTTTTATTTTGTTTTTTCAATTTTTTGTATTTATATTTATGTATAACTTTTTCTTTCATTTTGTTTATTTTTACAATCCCTTTATGTTTGTTTGTTATTCGTTTATGTATTATCCACTCTTGTATTTTTTTCGTGTCCATATATTCTGAAAAAAAAAAAAAAAAAAAAAATCACATGTGCTTATACATATATATATATATATATATATATATATATATATATATATATATCATGCACATATTCACGCATAGAAATGTGCTTATAAAGCCACGTATTTATGCATGAATATACACTCCTTACCCGTAAAAAACCTAACTAACTGATTCGTGTTTAATGAACATATGTTAGCCAATCGATATGGTACCCCATCCTTGTAAGGATGTACATACACAGATATAAAATAATTTGCAAAAACTAAAAACTTTTTTTTAAACTCTTGCATAAAAATATTAAAATCATCAAAGTTCATAATAGGATCTAATTTTTTTAATGATATAAACACAAAACGTCGTAAAAAAGTTTGAATAAGAAATTGTTTATATGTGTCAGTATACCGAATATATTTTATATTATTTTTATATGGATATATACAACACCATGAGTAATTAAATGGATTATTTATTCCTAAACAATAATAATTTAATCTTTTATTAAGTGGTTTTTTGAAATATATTTTTTTTGTTGTTTTTTCTTTTATATTATTATATACATGTCCTCCAAAACTATCTGGTAAATCTTTAGGAAAACATAAATAATCATAACATTTTAAAATTTTTGATCTTTCTTTTAGTCCTATTGGTATGGATCCATTACGTACTAATAACTGGAATAAAACAGAACTTTTTTTATTACCTGGACATATAATATAATACCTTTTATTATTATTAATTGTTTGGTTTACTATCAAAATAGGAATTCTTATAAATTTTTTATTATATGTATTTATTTTTTCTTTTATTCCTTTTAGTTGTTTGAATACAATATCATTTTGATTTGTTAATACATCATCAAGTTGTAATTTGTCTCCTTGTTGATATTCTTTTACAAACGTTTTTATGTATGTTTTTATTTTGTTTAACTTATATTCTTCAATTTGGGAAGATTTGGGAGAGGAGCTACAATGTATGTTTTGTTTGCTTAATGCACTTATATCACTTCGGTCGTTATTTATTTGTCGTTTCTTTTGTTGTTGTTGTTGTTGTTGTTGTTGTTGTTGTTGTTGTTGCTCCTGTTGCTCCTGTTGCTCCTGTTGCTTTTGTTGCTCCTGTTGCTTTTGTTGCTCCTGTTGCTTTTGTTGCTCCTGTTGCTCCTGTTGCTCCTGTTGTTTTAAATATGTTTTATCACATTTAGAAGACGTAGACATATGTTTAAGCGGACTCGTAGAGTCAGAAATGGCAGTTGTGATAGGAATAGGTATTACTTCATGCATTTCACAAGTTAAGTCAATAATAACATTATTCGCCTTATTCTCCTTATTCGCCTTATTCGCCTTATTATCGTTTTGGGGGTTAATCGAGTCAATAACTAAACCTTTATGTAAATCGACAGTTGTATTATAAGTTGGTTTTGTAACTGATTCTGTAACTGGTTTTGTAATTGATTTTGTTTCAGAATGGTTGTCTTGATGGTTGTCTTGATGGTTGTCTTGATGGTTGTCTTGATGATTGTCTTGATGATTGTCTTGATGGTTGTCTTGATGGTTGTCTTGATGATTGTCTTGATGGTTGTCTTGATGGTTGTCTTGATGGTTGTCTTGATGGTTGTCTTGATGACTGTCTTGTTGGTTGTCTGGATGGATATCGGAAAGGCTGTCTGAGTCACTGAAAGAATCACTGTCTGAATCTTCAATCGATTCTCCGTTCGTTTTTAAAGATTCCTGTCTAATGTATGGGTTAGCTATTTTAATTTTCACATCGTCATTTGCACCGACAATTTTGAAGATGTCATCGATCCGGTCGACTTGTACAGGTTCATTAGTTTGTTTTGCTTTATTTACTTTGTTTGTTTTGTCAGTCTGGTTTGTTTGTTTTTTTTTTAATATACTATGTAGTACTGTATTTTGTTTTTCTACTCTTTTTTTTTTAATAACTTCATATTCTTCAATATTCTGGTTCTTTTTCAGAATATTCATTATACATGTGTACACATTTTTCTTCTTTTTACTTCTGATATGTTCATAAGTATTAGTCTTAAAAAGTTTAATTACATTTTGCTTCACTCTTTCATTCATTAAAATGTTGTTATCATAAGGACTTACATCTTTTATTTTTATACACTTACTAGATCCATTTATTTTTTTCAAATAATTATATGACAAATTTTCGTTTTCCCTATTATTACTAATGTTTAAATTGTTGTTTAAATTGTTGTTCAAATTGTTGTTTAAATTGTTGTTCAAATTGTTGTTTAAATTGTTGTTCAAATTGTTGTTCAAATTGTTGTTTAAATTGTTGTTCAAATTGTTGTTCAAATTGTTGTTCAAATTGTTGTTTAAATTGTTGTTCAAATTGTTGTTTAAATTGTTCAAATTATTGTTTATTTTGTTAGAGACAATATTGAATCGTACCTTCTTTTTTTTTTCTTTTTCTTTTTTTTCATTATAATAATCTTCGAAGCTATCACAACTGCTAGTGTCATTTATTTTGTTTTGTTTTTGTATATACATTCTTTTTACTGTATTATCTCTTACTCGATATTTCGACAAAAATGGACCTATATTTTTAGGAAGAGTTGCATATAGTGGTATTACAAAATCATAAGGTATTGTCATATTTTCATATTTATACTTATATATATGTTTTTTTTCTTCCTTATTTAAATACTTGTTTTTTATTTTTAATATATTTAATAATAGATCCAAACTAGATGGACCTATTAATTCATACATACAAATATTTGTTATATGTTTTATAACCAATTCAGTACTTACTGTTTTCAATGTATGTGTTACTTCTATTAAACAGGAAGGATGTATAAATACCCACAAATCTCTAATCTTATCTTTTTTATCTAAATTTATTATTTTTTCTATCCCTTTTTCTGATTTATCACTTTTTCCTGATTTATTAGTTTTTATTCCGTTTTTATTACTACTGTTAACTTGTGTCATATTTTTACTTTCCGATTTGTTGCTACTTCTACTCATTTTTTTTTTTTTATACATTTCAGGTTTTAAATGTGAGCGCCATAAAAAATTGGCTGGACAAATAAGTTTTCTTTTATCATTAAAAAAATTATTTTCGTCATTATTTATAATACAATTCGATTGTTTTTCATTTGGGAAATTATTTGTTATATATGTCTCACTATTTTGACTATTTTGACTATTTTGACTATTTTGACTATTTTGACTATTTTGACTATTTTGACTATTTTGACTATTTTTAATTGTATCATTTATTTCATAAATAAACATTTTACCAAAAGATAACCCTGATAAATATTTATATTGTAACATATTGGATTGTATAATATTTGTACATTTTGCTAATGCATTAATTATTACATTTTCAGATCCTGTTAGTTGTATTATTTCAACATAAGATAAATCATGTATTAATGATTTTCTTTTACTATATCTAAATATTCTTCTACCTATTTTATTATAATTTTTTAAAGCTAATTTATATCCATATATATCAGTCATTTTAAATCTTTTTGCATGAAATACATGAGTCTCTAACCATTTTTTTTTTTTTCCTCTTATAAGAAATTTTTTATAAAGTTGTCCAGCAATGGACCGATTATGTGCATATACATGTTTTATATCTTTTTTTTTTCTATTCTTTTTATCTTTAGGTAAAGAACTAAGCATTTCCAAAAAACTACTTTGTTTACATACTAAAGGTACCCGGTAAGGATTAAGCGACATACATCGTCTTCTTCTATTTTTATGTAATTTTTGAAAACATCTTTTGAAATTTGATCTTTTTTTTAAAGCATCTCGAAATGCTAAAAGGTCCTGTTCTTTTAAATGAAAAAAAGAGGAAATCCAAGGAACAGCATTACAGTCAAAATCATATGCTGTTGCTAAATTTGTGACACTTTGTATCGATTTAAATATATTATCAGTAGGACTCCTATTATCTGTGTTGTAATGAGTATTTCCGAAGGTGTTACCATTGTTATCTTCACTCATGTTTCCATTTTTTATGTTCTCACTCATCATAAACCGAAAAAAAAAATTGCCCTTTCTTAATATAAAATTGAAAAAAAAAAAAAAAAAAAAAAAAAAAAAAAAAAAAAAAAAAAAAAAAAATAAACACAAAAGGAATGATATAAAATTAAAAATTAAAAAAAAAAAGGTAACATAAGATAAGGTAAGCTTAAAGAGAGGGAAGAAAAGAGGAGATCGACATAAAAAGTACGAAAAAAATAAAAAATAAAAAATAAAAAGTATTAAAAAAGAAAAAAAAAAAAAAAAAATGAAATAATTAAATGCTTAAAAAAAAAAAAAAAAAAAAAAAAAAAAAAATGACAACGCACGTAAGGAAGTTTTTTACCTGTACCTTTTACCAGTTTATTTTTTTACAATGTACTGATACCTTTAATACTACGAATTAACTTCCATAGTTAAAGACTATCAAAATATATTTACTCATCGGACTTTTTCTATTTTTAAAGAATTACTTTCATGTTAATTTTTTAAGTTGACCATTATGTTGCACTACATTACATTATATTATGTTGTATTATATTTTATTTTTATTATTTTCTCATTATATTCAACTAAGCAACTATTTTTTTTTTTTTTTTATTGCTTTCTCAGTATATCCAACTAAGCAGCTATTTTTTTTTTTTATGTACGTTTTTTTGTACCTTTATCACATTCATCATAAACACGTATACATAAATAGTATATTGTTTAGATCCATTTCGACAGGTGTCGCCTCTTTTTCTCATCATGCTTTTCTCAAAATTATACAAAATTGTTCACACATCCGTTTGCATAACATTAGAGTCGTAAACAATTATGCAAAATGTAACTACGTTGTACCCAACTACGATTTATGCAAATAGCTACTTTTAAAATTAATCATAAAGGAATTGATCTTTTGTTGTATTTCATAAACAACGTGATTGCAAACAAATAACAGATAATATAATTAATCTGTTGGGTATATGTATATAGATACTTGCATAAAATTTTTTATATATGACAAAAGTTTGTTTTAATTAAGTTAGCTTTTATAATTAAAAATAAAAAACAAAAAAAAAAAAAAAAAAAAAAAAAAAAAAAAAAAAAAAAAGCTCGTATACACACACATGTATATAAATATGTAACAAATCATGCACTTTCGGATGTTTTGGTAAGAAGTTCAATAACTTTATTCATAACATTCTCATAGCCTGGCTCCATAGTTATCATATGATCCATTCCTTCTAATGTAAAAAATTCTTTATTTTTGGATTTAATTTTATTGTAAAATTCTTTTACTCCTTCATAATCACACAATGAATCTTCTTTTGAGTGTATAAATAATAACGGTATATTTTCAGGTATATAGTTAATATCATTATTTATATTTTTTATCGCATTTAAACATTCATATTGTAAATTACATGTACCCGGTTTACTAGAAACATAAGTGTCTATTTTAAACAATTCTTGAACAAAAGCAAAACGTTTTAGTTGTATACCTGGTCCTACTCTGAAATAAGGAATAATCGTTGCAAAAACTTTACTAAAAGGTAATAAAAAATATTTAAATATAGGTTTTTTTAATAAAATGTCTATAGATAACATACCAGCTAAAGATACGCATCCTTTTATATTTAATTTGTTATAACTATCTTTAGATTTATTTAATAATTCTAATGTTCTATATACTATATTACCACCCATAGATAAACCCATCAAATAAAAAGGAGGGATTTTTGTACTTGTTATATTATCATGGATAGATGTGTTATCATTACTTTTTATATTTACTAAACACAATGTATCATGTATTCTATTCATGTATTGAATATAATCATAAACAAAATCATCAAACTTCCTTACATTTAGCTTCATATTTTTATATCCTTCTGATTCACCATGACCTTGTAAATCCATTGCATATACTGAAAAGCCTTTTTTATTTATATGATCAATCCAGCTATTTTCATATATATAAAAATTATTTATATCTTTTATTGTAACTTTTTCATTATTTTCTATTGTTACATTATGTTTCATATATTCGAAACGTACATGACTATTAAACCCATGAACTAAAAATAATGCACCTATAGGGTCTTTAACTTGCCATGCATATGTTCTTATTAATAAATTATCTTTGTTATGGAAATAATCAATTTTTGGATTGCCATCTAATCTGACTTTGCTGGAGTTACTACTTTCACTTTCGTTTTTATATGCCATACTTTCTACTTCCTCTTGTTGGGTACATTTAACTATCCAGGGGTTAGAATGGAAAAGTATATATGGGTAAAAAAAAAAAAATATATATATATATATATATATCAACATATGAATATATGGAAATGGCATAATTTGTTAAAAAAATGCTACACGGCAAAAAAATAAAAAAATATATACATACCCATAAGTATAAACATATACATATACATACACATAAGTATATATAATCAAAATATTAATTGGATAATCAGATGAATATAAACATGTACCTGTCACATAAACAAACAGATAATCTACCTTTTTTATTTTTTTATATAGCAATGGTATTTTTAAAAAAAAAAAAAAAAAAGTAGATACAACAAAAGTAGAAAAATAAAAAGGTAAAAAAATGGGAAAAAAAAAAAATTGTAATTTTTAAACAAGACAATAAAACATGTTTACAAAATATGTTCATAAAATAAGTTAGCACAATAAATTGATAAAAAAACCTCACAAATTAAAAACTTTGTGAAAATATTATTACTAATATATAATAACAACTCATGTAAAAAAAATAAAAAAAAAGGAGAAAACAAGAGAATTTTTTTTTTTTTTTCAATCCATTATTTAATATTAAAAATCCCTAAAAATTAATAAAAATTTAGGCCAATTCATATTATTGTTATTGCTCTATTCTAAGATAATTGTTTGAAGTGCTAAAATGTAGGTAGATATATATATATATATATATATATGTGCATATATACTTATTAGATATTTGTACCTTATGTATACACTTAAGCGGTCAGTTATGGGCAAATTGTTTAAAAAAAAAAATTAAATAAAAAAAAATGCAGATACTTATAACTACCATAAACATACATATATACTTAAACGCATATATAAACAATTATATACATATAACTTAAATACAAAAAGTAACTTTTTTACTTTTTTTTTTTTTTTTTTTTTTAAAAACATATTATATTTATAGCTAATTTTTTTTCCTCTTTTTTAAGCAAATACTTATATAAGAGAAACGTGTATGTTAATAAAATGCTTAAAAATGTATTTATCAAAACAAGAAAAAAGCAAATATATAAAACACTAAAAAAAGTATTTTACAAATAAGCGAATTTATTTTTAAATATATTTTAAACTTGCATTTGTATATATACATATATGTATATGTATATAGCCTAAGCATTTAAGAAAAAAAAAAAAAAAAATGGTTTGGTTTAAAAATTTTCTATGATATCATAAAACTTGTTTGAATTTTTTTTCTTTTACGGAAAACCAACAATAAACAATAATAAATAAAATATATACATGTACACATGTAAACAAATTATATATATACATATATATATATATATATATATATATATATAAACTACTTTTATTTTTAATTACGTATAGTATAATATGTTTTTTAGGTGAAGGTCAAGAAAAATCAAACAATTGTGCAGGTCAGGAAAAATAAAATAATTGTGGAGATCAGGAAAAATAAAATATACATATATATATTTTTTTAAGAAATAAATAATAGATGTTTGCATATATATTTAATTTCTTGTATCACTATAAATATATAAACATATAAAGTACATACGTATATATATATATATATACGTATGTACTTTATATGTTTATATATCTTCTCTACTCCCCTATATATATACATATTAACCCTCCTTTTTTATTTTGTAACTTATTTAACACTTGTAAGAACAACCTCACCCAACCAAGCGTTTAATTAAATAAAAAATGCCATTAGGTGTGCCACTAGGAAAATACTTGTTTATTGTATCAACTTCTTTTTTATGTATGGCCATGGGTTCTTGTTGTGTACATCTAATTATGAAACCTGAAATGAGAGAGTACGACATAACAGAACACGTAAAAGAAAGAAATGAGTCAATAGAAGCTGTACAAAAGGAAATTATACGGCGTAAGTTGTCATGACACAATGTACACATATGAAAGTACGCGTATATGTATATATTTATTTCTATAAAAAAAGCTGGGGGAGAGAAATTATATTATAAACAGTTATGTACAAGCACAAACACATTTACGTAAACGCTATTTTATTTTTTAGTTTTGCTTTGTTTTATTGTGTTACGTTTTTCTTTTTTTTTTTTTTTTTTTTTTTTTTTTTTTTTTTTTTTTTTTTTTTAATTTTTTTTTTTTTTTTTTTTTTTTTTTTTTTTTTTTTTTTTATTTCACATATTTAAAGAAATAAGGTAAAAGCGGGGGAAAGCACAAATTTATAGTTTAATAGTGATGTGTAGAACACATATGAATTAAAAAAAAAAGAAAAAAAAAAATTGGAAACATTTATATAAAGTAAATAATATTTCAAACAAGTTCGTTTAGTTTGTTTTTTTCTATAATAAAAAAATGTTAAGCAGTGAAAACGCGCATGCGCTCACTCACATACTCATACACATATATATATATATATATATATATATGCATAAATATGTATATACCAATGTAAGAAAAAAAGATGGAGTTACATGAAAAGTATATAGATATATAAACACAGATATGGAAGTAGTGAATGCTGGAAAAAGAGGACACACTATATACGGTGTAACTCAACATCTTAACGAAAAAAAAAAAAAAAAAAAAAAAACTGCTAGCAGGTAGTTATGTATGTATATATGTATGTAAGCAAATATACTCACGTTTTTACTTTATTTGAAGGGTGTTGGTTAGTTTTAAAACGGATGTACAAACATATAAACCAACCAACCAACAAACCAACAAACCAACAAACCAACAAACCAACAAACCAACAAACCAACAAACCAACAAACCAACAAACCAACAAAACAAATATGTATGAAACGGAATGCATTTTTCTTTTTTTTCTTTCCCTATCCTTATCTCTTATTATTTTTTTTTATATGTCCGAATCAAATATAGATTTTAAGTGAGAAGGAGCTACTCTGTAAACCCAAACATTTCCTTCTCGTCGATCTAATCGGGATGTCCTTTGTCTTGCTCTTTTTCTTGTAACTATAAGTTCCCGAATATCTTCAATAATTTCTCTATTTAACGACCAATAAGAATGTCTTAATGTATGGACATTAGAACCTAACCATGTAGTATCAATAACATCTACATCTAACCAATCCCTATTATCTTTATAACAATAAGTAGGTTCTATACCTGTAAATACTAATAATGTATTTCTTAACATAGGTGGTTGATGTAACATTTGTGAATTAAACTCTCTTGAATTATTATTATTATTATCAACAGATTGTTGTTCATATATATTAGCATTGCTTAAATTATTTTTATTTTTTCGACGTGTAAAAAAAAATATAAATTTTGTCAATTTATTAATAACTCGAGATACACAAGTTTTATATTTATAAGTATCTTCATTTTGTTCTTCATCATAATAATTTTTTAATATATTAAAATTTTTTTCATTAAAAAAAGAAGTATTTATTTGCGAATCTACACGTATAGCAGGATCAATACTTCTATCAGTTTTTATATCAACTGGAATAGAACAATAATCTAATTTATTACTTTCAAAACCTAAATTATCAAAACCTTGTATTTTTCTTGTATAATAATCATCATTTTTACATATATTCAAACCAAATACATTTTTACCTAGTGATTTATTACCACTAAATATTTCTGCCCATCTTAAGGCTTTATCATTCGAGTCACAAAATATAGATATAACTGTACAATACGATCGAAGAAAAATATATTCTTTATTTACGAAATCACTTAAATTATATTCTGGGTTCATCATCGTTAATGTAATTAATTTCATTTTAGTTAAATTACTAGAAGAATTTTCTTCTTCATCTATGGTTGAAAATAAGTTGCTTTTGACGATGTCATGAAACGATAATAAAAATGTTCGTGTACCCATACTATGAGTTATAATATGTATTTGTCTTATACCTGTAAATAAGGGTAAAAAAAAAAAAAAAAAAAAAAAAAAAAAAAAAAAAATGTTGGGTGTGTATAAGTAGGAAAAAAGAATAAGTAACATTTTATATGAACATCACGAGCAAAATCACGCCACAGGTGTGTACATGCAATTAAAAGTAGGAAAAAAAAAAAAAAAAAATAAAAAAAAAAAAAACGAACGGACGAACAAACGAACGGACGAACAAACGAACGGAAGAACAAACGAACGGAAGAACAAACGAACAAACGAACAAACGAACAAACGAACAAACGAACGGAAGAACAAACGAACGGAAGAACAAACGAACGGAAGAACAAACGAACGGAAGAACAAACGAACGGAAGAACAAACGAACGGACGAACAAACGAACAAACGAACAAGTATTACCATTACTGCGCAAGGTGCTTAAGAAAGTCTTTAATGCTATGTGTACTTTAGTATTTTTCGAATTATCTCGTGCTACAAAGAATTGTAAAAAACTAGCTCCAGATGGCCAGTTAAATAAAAATAATTTTATATAATTGGGGAAATTACCAAATGAAGCCATCTGACCTAAAATTTGTAACGCCTGTAAATGATTTGTATTATAACCATGTATAAATATAACTGCTTCTAGACATCCTGCTAATTCACATTTTATCCATCCTTCTAAGCTTAATTCTTTAACATTATCAATCCAAGAATATTTTTTTTTATCGTTTATGGATGTATTTGTTAGTAACGGAGTTGATTTTATTTTTTTTTTATTAAAAGTATTTTTTTTTTTTTTAATAATTTTTATTTTCACTTCATTATCTTCAAAATCATCTTTTCCACTTTTATTTTTCATTAAATTATAATTTTTTTTTTTATTTATATATCCAGTTATATATAAACCTCTTTCAGCATCGATCGATATATGTAAATCCGTGTTGTATATAATTCCAAAATTAGGCATGTGAGGACATAAATTTTGTAATATAATATTCATGCATTTTGTTTTATATGCGTTTGTAATTGTATCTGAAAAAATTAATCTTTTTTTTCTTTTTTTTTTTATTTTTAATTTAGGTAAAGTACCAGAAAAAGCTCTTGGTAAAAATGTTTTTTTATGTGCAATTTTTTTTTTTTTTTTTTTTTTTTTTTGCTTTTTTTTATTTTGTTTTTTTCTTTCTCTTAAGACTTTGAATTGTTGCAGTTTTAATATTGTTGCTGTCATGTTTTGTCCGATATTTTTGGGTATTTTTCGTTTACCTTCTTTGTCCTCTTCTTTATCACTTTTGTTATAGTCAGGTTCTGTCACTCCGTCAACACCATTTAATGCTATTTCTTTTTTCTTCTTTTTTTCTTTTCCATCTTTATCCCCACCTTCATCCCCATCTTTATTATCCTCACCTTCATCCCCATCTTTATTATCCCCACCTTCATCCCCATTTTTATCCCCACCTTTATCCCCATCTTTACCCCCATCTTTACCCCCATCCTTATCTACTATGTCTTCTTTCCATCTTACTTTTAAACTACTTTCATCTATTTTCTCTTTTTCGAAATTAGCATTCTGTTTATCACTTACGTTAACACTATCAACATTCATATCCTTTGTATCAACCTGTTTTTTATTATAACCATCATTTTTATCGCTCTTTTTTTCAACAGTGAATATATCTACCTTCTCTTTTCCTAACCTTTCTAATTCTTTAGTATCATTTAAATTATTAATATCACCATTCAATACAGGTGTTACTTTTGTTTTATTTAACTTTGTTCGAAAGACAGTATCCTTATTTTTTTCTACATTTTTATAATCAACCGTTAAATGATTCAAATCATGTTTGAATGATTTCAAATTATTCAGCTCACTTTTTTTATTTTTATTAATTTGACTTTTAAGTGTCCGTATACTTTTACTTCTATCGTTTCTGTGGGTGTCGTATTGATTATCTTCACCAAGTCTGTCACTGCCAAAACTATTATTATTTTTATTATTATTTTTATTATTTTTATCACCTATATTATTATATGCTGTTAATCCATTATGTTCGGATGCAATCCTTTTTATATTTTTGTTTATGTCTGTTACATCGTTAGAAGAAAGAAAAAAAAGGCCTTCACTTCCAGCATTATTTATAACATTATTACTATTACCAATATTACTATCGTTACCAATATTACTATCGTTACCAATATTACTATTACCAATATTACTATCGTTACCAATATTACTATTACCAATATTACTATCGTTACCAATATTACTATTACCAATATTACTATCGTTACCAATATTACTATTACCAATATTACTACTATTACCACTATTACTACTATTTTCATTACTTCGGACGTTATAATTATTATTATCCTGATTAGTATGACTACCTCCACTACTATTTTCATTTTCACAATTTTCAACAGAATCATTTAAAACACAATTTATTTCACTTTCTAATGACAAATTGTTAAGATCATATGTTAAATTATATATATCGTTATAATTTAATAAATCCCCTTTTAAAATTGTATCTTTTTTTTGTAAATGTGGAGTTGAAGATATGTTATGTGTATATTCATTATTTATAGTTTTACCATTTTCCTTAATATTAGAGTTAGATGTTTTATTAATATTATTTGATGTAGTAAAATAATTTGTTTGCATATTTTCTTGATATGCACTATGAATTAAATTACCCATTTTTTTATCTTCTTTTTCATTTTCATCAGAATCATCTTGTAACAATTTTGAATAATCTAAATGAAGTATATCGTTACTTGCCTTATTAACCATTAAATATTCACGACATTCTTTTTTTTCCATATTTCCATGACGTTCCTTATTTTTTTTATGATGTGAATAGGTGTTTGTTAAGTTTAGGTTATAGAAAACGACTCTCGGAAAAGTTCTATAAAACGCACCACTCACACAACACTCTGTATCTGCCAGCCCTGCAAAACAGTTCGAAAAAAAAAAAAAAAAATAAAATAAAAAAAAAAAATAAAATAAAATAAAATAAATAAATAAATAAATAAATTAAAAATATATATGTATGTAAGAACATACATTAATATATACATACATGAATACGTGTAAGTATGTATGTGAGAACATGCACGGATACGTGAATAAAAAAAAAAGAAAAAAAAAAAAAAAAAAAAAATTGCGACTTTTACCTATATCCAAATCATTAAGTTCACAATTGGTTCGACCGTAACCTATTTTTATACACATAAACCCTGAACCAGTTTTAAAATCCCTACACTTAAAAGGTCCAATAGGTATACCCCTAAACCAATATCCAATCAAAACTTCACCCTCGTTACTCATCCCACGCCAATAACCAAAACCATGGGGTCTACCTTTATTATCTAACTCTCCTATATAAAATATAATAAAAAAATTTAAATTAGTATTTTTTTTTTTTTTACAAATACATGAGGGCATAATTTTGTTACATATTTTATTAAGTATTGTTGTTTTTTCTTTTTTAATAACAATGTTATATCCTATAGAACTTCTTGTACTACTCTCTAAATCTTTTGAAGGATGCTCTTGTTTCTTATACAATGAATTGAATAAATAGCTATTCATCTTGTTTAAGTGATAAGCATCAATATTGTTAGGTACTCTAAAATTTATCATTTCTTTTTTAACTATTGCATATGAACTTAAAAAAAAACGATCTAAATAAAATTTCAACAGATGTGGGTATATTAATTTATGATAAATAGCATAACTCGAAATAAACATTATTAATACAGTATAAACTAATAAATTCCATGTATCAACATATAAAGTATTGTAAACACGTAATAATTGTAAATTAAAATAGTCTTTCTTTTCAAGAAGTTTATTAAGTGCATCTATAGCACTTCCACCTTTATCCAATAATGTACTTATATTATTACCACTTGAATTGTTGTCATGTAAAGTAATATTTTTACTATCACTACTATTATCACTAATACCAGTTGGAGTCTGAACTCTTTCATAATTTTTAAGGTGTCTAAAATTAAGATATATAACAAGAGGTATTTGTAAAAAATATAAAAACATAAATAAAATTGTTAACCGTCCAGCTAATAAATAATTAGAAGGTATACCCAACTTATACAATATTATTATACAAATAAATAAAACTGAGCAACATAAAATTTGAATAATACCATCTAAATTATATATATTTAAAATTAAATTATTTGTATTAACATTTAAGATATTATTCGAATCATTTATATTCTCATTAACATGGTCAGGTGATTTTAAATTTTTAGAAATTTGTGTACACATTTTAACAATTAATACATATATAATAATATAAGTTGCACATTTAAATGCACTATAATAATAAAACGTACCCATATATTTTCGTAACAATTCTCTATACTTCATAAACTTTAAAGTTTCTTCAAAACCGAATACATTTTTTGCTTTTTTCGTGGAAGATCTGCTTTTGACCCAATTAACGTCCTTAGGGTATTTCTGAAAGAGATTAAAATCAGAGTCTATATTTTTTTCGTAACTTTCGTTTTTTTCGTAGCTTCCGTTTTTTTCATGGCTTCCGTTTTTTTTGTAGCTTTCATTTTTTTCGTAGCTTCCGTTTTTTTCGTAGCTTCTATTTTTTTCGTGGCTTCTATTTTTTTCGTAGCTTCTATTTTTTTCGTGGCTTCCATTTTTTTCGTAACTTCCGTTTTTTTCGTGGCTTCTATTTTTTTCGTGGCTTCCGTTTTTTTCGTGGCTTCTATTTTTTTCGTGGCTTCTATTTTTTTCGTAGCTTCTATTTTTTTCGTGGCTTCTATTTTTTTCGTGGCTTCTATTTTTTTCGTGGCTTCTATTTTTTTCGTGGCTTCTATTTTT
>CABPSV020000334.1:7593-18782 GCA_902459845.2 Hepatocystis sp. ex Piliocolobus tephrosceles
TTATTTATTATTTATATTAATTATTTAATTAATTATTTATTATATTTAATTAATTATTAATTATTTATTATTTATATTAATTATTTAATTAATTATTTATTTATTTAATTAATTATTAATTATTTATTATTTATATTAATTATTTAATTAATTATTTATTAATATTTAATTAATTATTAATTATTTATTATTTATATTAATTATTTAATTAATTATTTATTAATATTAATTAAATTAATTATTTATTATTTATTTAATTTATTTATTATTTATTTATTTATTTATTTTATATTTAATTTATTTAATTAAATAATTAATTTATTTGTTTATTAATAATATATTTATTAATTAATTATTTAATTAAATATTAAATAATTAATTTATTATATTATTTTATTTAATTATATAATTATTTAGTTAATTACATTAACTAACTATTTAATTAATTATATTATTTTATTTTATTTAATTAATTACATTATTTAATTAATTAATTAAATAACTATATTATTTTATTTATTTAAATATATTATTTAATTAATTAAATTACTTAATTAATTAATTATATTATATTATTTTATTTAATTAATTATATTATTTTATTTATTTAATTATATTATTTTATTTATTTAATTATATTATTTTATTTATTTAATTATATTATTTTATTTATTTAATTATTATTTTATTAATTTAATTATTATCTTATTTATTTAATTATTATTTTATTTAATTAAATAATTATGTTTTCTATATTAATTAATTATTTACTTAGTATTTAATTAACAATTTAATTATTATTTGATTAATTAATTTTATTTTATTTAACTAATTTATTTTAATTAATTAATTATTTATTTATTTAATTATTATTTATTTAATTATTATTTATTTAATTATTATTTAATTTATTATTGAATTATTTACTTAGTATTTAATTATTTATTTAATTTAATTTATTATTTAATTTAATTATTTATTTTATTATTTTAATTAATTATTTATTTTATTTATTATTTAATTATTTATTTATTTTATTTATTATTTAAATTAATTAATTATTTTATTTATTATTTAATTAATTTATTATTTATTTAATTTAATTTATTATTTAATTTAATTATTTATTTTATTATTTTATTTATTATTTTATTTATTATTTTATTAATTATTTATTTTATTTAATTTATTATTTAATTATCATTTTATTTATTATTTAATTAATTGTTTATTTAATTAATTTTTATTCTGTTATTTACCTATTATTTATACTAATTATTTATTTAATATTTAATTATTTATTTTATTTAATTTATTATTTAATTATTTTATTTAAATTAATTTATTATTTAATTAATTATTTTATTTAATTAATTTTTATTCTGTTATTTACCTATTATTTATACTAATTATTTATTTAATATTTAATTATTTATTTTATTTATGTACTATTTACACTAATTATTTATTTAATATAATTAATTATTTATATTGAATAATTTATTACATTTTGTAATATACATAGTTGCTTTTATTACAATAATAAAACATTGATTGTTTTTTTAACTATAATAACAATATGTAGAATTCTTTACATAAGGATCATCATATTTTTTAATTTAAATTTTTTATCATTAATACATTATACAATTACAACTATATTTATTAATGAATAATTTTAGTAAAATGTGAAGTTAATTATATATGTATTTTGTTTTTTAATACTGTTTTATTTGGAAAATTATATGATTAAATATAATGAATAATGGGAATATAATTCGTTTAATATATGCTTTAAGTTAACGTAAACTTTACACTTATTGTTTTTTTGGTTATTCTTATTATAAACATGTAAATATACAGTATGCACTATATAAGCGTTACCAGTATATTACATATAGGTTAACTACATTTATATGAAAAACAATATATATAACATATTCTTTTTAGATAATTTTATGATTATTTTTAATAAAATAGCTTTAGGTGTGTATAGAATTACAAACATATATATGCTATATGGACAAATCTGAAATTAGCATATGTACATTTTATTTTATTTTATTTATTTTTACCCCATTAGTAACATTCGTTTTTTTGTTTTTTTTTTTGAACTATGATAAGTATAAAAACTAAAAATTTTAATATATATTAACTAAAACGTTGTTGTGAAATATTATAAAAGTTTGGTATTATTATACTTTTACTCATCATTTTTATGAAAAGTGTATAAATACAAGTATGAAAAATGATTAATTACTTATGTAAAAATTAAAATTCGTTATACTAAAACTTAAGCTGTTTTTATATTACATTTTTTATAGTGTTACATAATGTTTTTCTAACATTGGAAAGCAAACTTTTGAAAAGTATTATTCAAAAGCTTATATTGTTTTACAATGAGGAAGCAAACTTGCATGCACATGGTGAATATATATGTATATATATATATATATATACATACATTTTTTTTATATATACATAAACATATATGTGGAACACATAATTACATACAAATTTTCATTTAATAAAAAAAAAAAATACACTTCATAGATAACAAATTTTTGTAATCTTATATTATTACAAAAATACATTTTAAAAACTGAAAAAATACAACATGTTGCAATATTTCCATGATTAATGTGAATATTTACACACATTATTAATAGCATACTGATAAGCTTCACAAAAGTGTACTTATATGTTTTAAAAAGGGATTTAATTAAAAAATTATATTTTCTCTTATACAAAAAAAATATGTTATTTACTTGTCATATACGTGTTTAGTTTTTTATTATTTTAAGCTGAAATGATTTTGAGAAAACCTTTTTGTAGTCAAGTAAAAAAACAACGAATTCAATTAAAAGTTTTAAAAAATATACCATTTATTGGTCATTTTTGTAAAACCATATACTTTATAATATAATATATATCATGAAAAAACACTTTGATATTCATTGAAAATAATTTTGGAATTATTCACTAAAACATAAAGAAAAATTGTAAATTAATTAGTTATTAATAGTGAATTATTAAAAGAATAATGACTAAAAAAATATTATAGTATAAAAGTTATAATAACACTCTCCTTCTCAATGTATATACCTATGTATTATTAAACTAATTTTTTAAATCTGTAAACATAATGTAATAAACACAATGTAATAAGCACAATGCAATAAACATAACGTAATAAACATAAATATATGAATTAAAAAGAGAAAAAAAATGAAAGCAAACTTTATGTTTTAAAAATGAATTTTATACAATATAACATATAAACAAAATGAAAAAAATTCAAACTAATCTGGGGTTTTTATTGCATGATAAAAGGTGATCTCGCCATACATCTATTTCAAATGATGGAATACAAGTTGAACAATAATAACAAGATAGATATTCATTCTTTTTTGCAACACATTCTTCCATTAAATGAAAATCTGTTGATTTTTTTTGTATGATTTGATTACAGTATTCACATGGTGTATACAGATTACTGTATAAACATTCAGATAAGAAGTGATCATAAATAACAACTAATTCAACTATTAAGAAACAATTTGGACAAGCACAAAGCATGGGACAGTTTTTAATCCAATGTTTTTCTAATCCTACTTCTGTAAATGCTTGATCGGTTTTGAGGCAATATTTACATGTAAACGGGGGGACATCGTCATCCTCATTTTCATCAGTTCTCGTAGAATCTTCAATTGGTTCATTTTTGTTTATTATTTTTTCTTTTTCAACATGACTTATGTAACTTTTTGTATTACTTTCACTCTTTTCTTGTTTAAAAAATGTACTTCCTCTTTTATGTAAGCTACTTAAAAGTATAAAATTATTTTCACCTCCTCCCTTTTCGTTTGAATCTGCATTTTTTATTTTATTATATAATTCGTTTTTCGCTTCTTTTTTTTCATTTAAAACTAGAATTTCATCACTAAAGTGTGTTTCTCTTTTTAAATTATTATTTTTCTCATTTAACGAATTTGAATATTTATCAATTAATTTATTATTTTCAATGTATTTAGTTAAAGTTTCATAATTTCCCATATCCTTACCTTCTATAATATGATCGCTAATATCCTGTTTCTGGTTGGTTTGGTTTATGCTACTATTAGAACTATCATCATATTTATTTTGTTCAAAAGTACTATTGGAGTAAGTATTTATGTCAATTATTTCTTGGATATTTATAATTGTAGAATTTTTTTGTAGACTTTTGTTTTCATTGTTAAGGTCTTTTAATGTTTGGTTTTTTTCTTTTTCTTTTTCTATTTCTTCTTGCTTTAAACGATTAATTATAAGGTTTTTAGTATCTAATGAAACATTTGATAAAAAGTCTTCAAAAAGTTCATTTTGATTTTGCATAATATTGTATATATTAACAAAAAAATCTAAAGATGTTTTTTTAATTATTTCAATATCAACTTCTAAAAACAGAAATATAACTTCGAGAACCTTTTTTAAATTAATATAGTTTTTCACTGTTGTGTAATATTTATTTATTAAAGAATAGTAAAAACTCATTAAACCAACAATTATTTTTTCATTTATTTTTAATGAAACATCACCAGAAAAAAAGAAAAACAGCATTGATAATATAATGGAAAATATATGTTTAAAGGAAGTAAAATTGTTATGCAACATCATCATTATTGCTTTGATAGAAATATCTACTATATCAAGATTGGAATTACCTAAGTGTTTCAAAAGTGCAAAAATTATACATTTTATACCTTTTCTGTTTTTATTACGAGTACTGTTATCATCGTCATCTCCACCACTACCATCTCCATCGCCACCATCTCCATGACCACTATCTCCATGACTACCATCTCCATGACCACCATCTCCATGACCACCATCTCCATGATCACCACCTTCATGACCATTGTTAGTATTATATACTTTTGAAAAATGTGTTTGATATGTATTCAACATCTTTTCAAGTATAATGACACTTTTGATAAATATGTTGTAACATGGGTCCGATAATCCTCTTTTCACTATTAAACATAAGGATTCTATATGATTATCCCATGTGTTTTTTTTCTCTTTTTTTTGATCTTCAAATGTTTTATAAGTCAAATCAAAACCTATTTCTCTTTTTTTTTCATTATCACTAAATATGTGTAATAGAATATTATTTAAATCTATGTCATTATCACCATTTTCATTATTATACCGATCTAAAATTCCGGTATTTTTTTTTATCATTTTTATATATTCATTAGGTAGTATGTTATTTAATTCTTTTTCATAAAATTCAAGCTCTTTATAATATAAAATTAGCCACTCATAATACCACTTTATGGAACAGCTTTCAACAATTTTTAATTCGTCTATATTTTTAATTATAATTTTTAATTTTATTTCTTTTTCTTTTAACCTTTTAGCCTTTCCATAATTTTCTTCTCTAACATATTTTTTTTTTTTGGTTTTTAAAAAAGTGATTACACTTTTTAAAAAAATAAAAATATTTATGATTTTTTTTATTTTACTTGCCATATCAAATTCTTCTTTGGCTACACATTCACCTTTTATTTTTTCAAAACATTTTATTTTTTTTTCCAATTTTTTATATAAAGAATCAATTTTATTCTTATCCGAAATTATATATAATTCTTTTAAACTTTCACCACGCTCTTCTTTTTCAAATAAACTTTCATTAATGTTATGAGTAGGAATATTGGGGTTTAAATTAAGTTTTTCTTTTAACCCTGTTTTTTTACTTTTTTTTAAATGAACATCATGTTGTTTTTTATCATTATCTTTTGAGGAATTTAGTTTAAGAAGGGCCGGATTTACTTCAGAAATAGTATTTAATGACATTTCTTCAGGAATTATGTTAATATAATACAACCCAACTTGTGAGTGAATATTTAAAGAATTGTGATATGGGCCGTGTAGTTTTAATTTGATAAATGTACATTTTATGGTACATGGTAAATAAACATATTTAAGTTCTCTAGCACAATATTTTGTTGAAATGTTATCATTGAACCTAAAAAAACCGGCCTTTACATAGTCTTTATTGTTATTTGACACAAATATTTCAATTTTTTTACTTATGTTATATTCATGTGACAAAATTTCTAGGTATTTTATTTTATCTTCTTTTATTTGTAATGTAATTTCTTGTGGGTAGGAACAATTTTTTTCACTTAACCATGCATTTTGACCTTCCTGTCTTGTATTTTTTAGTAAGTTAATAACGTTATGTTCTTTATCATTAGATGATATACTTATTATTTTATATTTTAATTTTAAATAATCTTTGTATTTTGAGCTCATTTTTATTTTCACATAAATAATAATTTTACTTATATATCTTCTCTTTTTATTATTATTAAATAAAAAATATGTTATGCGTTGTTAGTTATAAAAAATAAATTAGTAAATGCGTATACAAATATATATATATATATATGTATAATATTTGTTATAAACAATTGTACTATAAAATTCAAATCTTTTATTTGTAAAGCATAGAAATGTATTAATTTGTATTAAAGATTAAAAGGAAAATTAACTATGTTTTTTTCTTTTATTTTTTAATGAAACACAGAAAAAGTGTACATATATACATATGTATATGTGTGTAAATTATACAATATATTTAAAAAAAAAAATTTATGATAAAAACTAAAAAAAAAAAAAAAACAAAAATGCAAAAAAAAAACAAAAATGCAAAAAAAAAACATGAATTCAATAGGTGTAATTTTTTGCAAAATGTCTATTTTATTTTATTTTATTTTTCCTATTTCGAAAACAGGCTTTTTTTGTAGGATGTTCTACATGTGTTAAAAAAAAATTATGTTTTTTAATTTGTTACATGTGCTTAAGAAATTACAAAGTTAAAGCAAAAAAAAAAAAAAAAAAAAAAAAAAAAAATGTAAATATAAATGCAAATGCAGAGTAGTAAACATCAAAGTTTTTAATTTTTTTATTAGTAAACACATGCATGTACATGTAAAAAACTGTATTTATTTTTTGTTTTTTTCCATATATTTACCGCTATATTTTACCCCTATACTTACTCCTATATTAATTTTACACAAAAAAATAAAAACAAAAAAGGTACAAAAACACAGAATTATTAAAATGTAACGGAAAATAAAATAGTATAATGCGTTTTTTTTAAATGACTGTTAAGAACATTTTTTTATTATTTTATTTTTTAAACATGGAAATTATGTTGATAAACTAAAAAAAAAAGTAAGGTAATTTATATATAAAAATATTTCTATTATTTAAAGTATTAATTATGCTTTTTTTAGTTGGCTATTTTTATTGCATTTATTTTTGTTTATGTTAAAACGAATTAATAAAATAAAATAAATGGATAGAAGATAGACACCTAACTATTATAAATCTACCTTTTTTTTTTCACTTAATTTAATTAACAATTGTTTTATTTCATAAGTTATTGCTAAAAAAAAAGTATCAATGCAAATTTTAAAAACAAACTTTCTTTGAAGAAAAACAAAAATATGGTAAGAATTTGTACACAAAAAAATAAAGTAACATGAAGCAAAATGAATTATATAACAAAAAAATAAAACAATTATAAAGTGTATAGCGTACATACAAATAATATAAAAAAACTTTATAATTCAGTGTTAAAAAAATATATACACAAAAACAATGCACACAGAAATGTTTACGTATATGAACACATGTGGCTTGTATATATATAAACATGTACAGGTGTACAGTACTTGATAAAAATTAAAAAAAAGGCAGATAATATTGAGATTGATACATATGTGATTCCAATAAATAAGACATACATGTGTGTGTGTGGGAGGGGGAATAGATATAAATATATATTATAATAAAGGTATGCACAAAAATAATAAAAATTAAATAATCAAATAAATTGGGATTAAAAACTGTATACAGTAGTAAACATAATAATATATATTTTTCATTTCACAATTCTGTGAATAAAAAAAAAAAAAAAAAAAAAAAAAAAAAAAAAAAAAAAAAAAAAAAAGCGGCTAAAAATATAATAAATGATAAAATTTTATATTTTATTTAAATAACAAGTCAGTTATAATAGCAACAAACGAAAAAACTGTCAAACATCCTAACAATGTATATGTTGTTTCTACATGATGTTTTTGAAGAATTCTTGGATATACATGGATTCTAATTTTCATAACTTCTATTTTATCGGAGTTTTTTTTCGATAAATCCATAAAATTACTTTTTTGCATTATTTCATTTAATTCCTTCAAAAAAAAAAAAAAATAAATAATAATGAAAAAAAAAAAAAATAATAATGAAAAAAAAAAAAAATAATAATGAAAAAAAAATAAATAATAATGAAAAAAAAATAAATAATAATGAAAAAAAAAATGTACATGTGTGCATGTGCATATGTATATAAATACAAAATTCAGGAGCACATGCTCATATATAATATGTTTTTTTTTTTTTTTTTTTTTTTTTTTTTTTTGTACCTTATTTTCCATATCCTCAGTTATTTTAAAAGGTTTTGTGCTTTTTTTTAGTATAGGTTTTTTGAATTTATTTAATGATTTTTTGAAAGTGTCACTATTTTTATAATTCCTTTTTTTTAAGTAAGTTGACGAAGATGTGCTAGATGAACGAAATTTGGTTGAACTATTTCCATGATCATATAAATCTACACTGCTTGAATATTGATTTTTTGTTTCATTTTTAAAATTAGTAGTACTAGAAATGTCAGTATCATTTCCATCATTAAATTTTGTATGTTCGGAATTGTTATTTGTATTTGTTATATTATTATCGTTTGTTTTAGATTCATTCATTGCATTTAATAATTTTTTTTTTTTTTCTTGTGCTTCTAAATATTTTTGATTTCTTTCTAGAGGGTTTCCAAATAAGAAAACGGAGTGTAAATGATCCAAATTTGTTTTGTCATCTAATATCATATTATTTGAGTAGATATGTGCAAATTTTTTAGAATCTGATATTTTACTTTTATAAAAAGCATCATAATAATATTCCGCTGGACTAGTATTATCAATAATTTGAAATTCACGTACATCAACATTATCATTTTCATCATCAATATCATCATAATCATCAAACGTAGTATCAATATCAGCACTAGTTGATAATTCAGAAATATCACTATATGTTTTATTTGCTAATGTTGTATATATTTTTTCAATTTTTTTTATAAATTCTGGTTTTTCAATCTGGTTAGTAATAGTACTACTTTTTGTCAAAAACTTATTCATATTATTTGTTTCATTATTACTATTATTTAACTGTGTTTCACTCTCTCTTAATATATTTTCTGGTTCTATTTTTTCGTTTACTTCTCCATTTAAATTAATATTTTTATTTATTTCAAGGCTTTTGTTGCTTTGGAGCTTCAAAAGCTTTTCTTCTTCCTCTTCTTCTGTTTTAGAAATTCCACTTATTTTTTTCTGTACATCTTCACTTGTTATTTTTCCCTCTTCGTTTTTTCCTTCAATGTATACTTCTGGATTTAATTCAGAGGATACATCAGTGTTTAATGTATGTTCGCTTATATCACTATACAATTTTATTAAATCTTGAAACTTAAATGGCTTAATAAGTTTAGCAAGTTTTTTAAATTTAGGTTTACGTGTATGTTTTTCTGAACTGCTACTGGATGATACAGAAAGTTTTTTTTCTGCTGTGTTTGTGTTTTCTGTGTTTGTGTTTTCTGTGTTTGTGTTTTCTGTGTTTATGTCTTCTGTGTTTGTTATTTTGTGTGTTTCACAATTCTGTTTACTATTATAATTTATTTTGGGATTATATAATTTAATATTATTGTCACTACTACTAGTGTTATTATTACTATGATTATCAACTTTCGTAATATTTTCTTTATCTAATTCGTTAATATTATATGTTTCTTCGTTTTCATTATCATAATAGCTGGATATGTCTATTTCTTTACTTATTTGTTTAAGAAATTCATTTATTTGTTCTTTATGTATAGCTTCTTTATGTGCTCCAATTATCATATCACCACGTGCATGGAACGAAGACTTCATCTTTTTCCTTCCACGTACATATAAACACATATTATTGTTATTAATTGGGTTACCACTTGGTTTATCACTTGGGTTATCACTTGGGCTACCACTGTTATTACCGCTACTATTACCGCTACTATTACCACTGTTATTACCGCTGCCATTATTATATTCTTCTTTTGAACTGTTGAAATCTTCTTTTAAAATACAAATATTATTATTATTACAACTATTGCTTAAATTTTGTTTATGGTCATTTTCAAAAACATCAGGCACACATAGTTCTTGCTTTTTCTTTTTTAAATTATCTATATTTTTGTTACATGATAATAAACATTTATCAATTTTATTATATTCTTTTTTTTCTGAACACTCAGGAAAAAGAATATTATTATCATTTTTTTCTTTTATATTTGATAAAAATGAATTTTCTGTATCATTAAGTTTTATATTTATATTTTTTTTTTCATTTTGTACTTCAAGTTTTAAACCATTTAGCAAAAATTTGGTTTCTTGTTTAGTACTATCATTGTTGTTGTTATTGTTGTTGTTATTGTTGTTGGTGGTGCCGTTGGCGGTGGCGTTGTTGTTGTTGTTGTTGTTGTTGTTGTTATTGTTATTGTTATTGTTGTTGTTGTTGTTGCTGTTGATATTGTTGTTGTTGTTATTGTTGTTGTTGCTGTTGATATTGTTGTTGTTGATATTGTTGCTGTTGATATTGTTGTTGTTGCTGTTGATATTGTTGTTGCTGCTGTTGATATTGTTGTTGTTGCTGTTGATATTATTATTATTATCTGTTGTTGCTATGCCTTTTATGTGGGGGTTAGCAGGATTCTCCATGTCAATTTTTTTGTTTTTATTTTCTTCCATTTCCTCATATTGTTGATTAATTTTATCAAAAAAACTGATATCGTTATCATTGTTTTCACCATTCAGCAAAGTAGGTTCTGTCAATTCGGGTGACATGATATCTTGAAGTAATACATTTAAGTTATTAATATTTATTAAAGGTTTATTTAACTCATTTTTATAATACGATTTTGTTTTTTTTCTTTGACGTATAAACAACTGTTCAGGTTTTTCAAAGCTTCTAATTTTATTAATATTAATCTCTTCTTTATTGTTTTCTTTTTTTTCTTGCGAACCCATTTCTGTATTCTCAATTTTTATACTATAATT
>CABPSV020000335.1:0-18773 GCA_902459845.2 Hepatocystis sp. ex Piliocolobus tephrosceles
AAAAAAAAAAAAAAAAAAAAAAAAAAAAAAAAAAAAAAAAAAAAAAAAAAAAAAAAAAAAAAAAAAAAAAAATTACAGGTTAAAATTACATGTTGAAATTACAGATTAAAATTACATGTTGAAATTACAGATTAAAATTACATGTTGAAATTACAGATTAAAATTACAGATTACAATTATTGTAACAACAGAGCAACTTTTAAAAAAAAAAACAAATTTCTTTTTTGACATGTTGTTTACAACCCAAATTTAAACATTTTTTGTTTTTTCTATTATTTGTAAGTTATCTACATATATACTATACAAACATCATATATTTGTATTAAAAAAAAAAAAAAAAAAAAAAAATAGTGTATATATATATGCATAATTAGTAAACATAACTTAAATAAGCAAAAAAAAGAAAAAACTTGTGAGGAAAAAAGTCTTGCTTTAACAATTGAGAATTATAAAATAACTTAAAACTTTTTTTTATTTTTTTTCCTTTTTTTTTTTTTTTAATATTTACAATTTAATTATTAAAAAAGAAAAAGTTTAATAAAGGTTTATATATTAAAAAGAGAAAATGACGTGTGTAATATATACACATTATGAATAAAAAATTAAGCATCCGTGAAGAAGCATGAGAAAGCATGAGAAAACATGAGAAAGCATGAGAAAGCATGAGAAAACATGAGAAAACATGAGAAAACATGAGAAAACATGAGAAAACATATGTAAGAAACTATCACAAACCAATTAGGTGAAAGGTAATAAATTTATTAATTTGTTTTATTTTTTTTTTTGTCTATTTTTTGTAAAGTAAAAAATGAGTAATAAATATAAAAATATATGTATGTACATACGAACATATATATATATATATATATATTCACAAGCTTTAGCGAAGTCTGTTTTTTTTAACATAACAAATTTTCTCATTTTTTGTACAAATATATATTCTTATATATTACGTGCCTATATATAAATAGGCTAATTAATTAAAAAAAAAAAAAAAAAATGTTTCCTTATTAATATTTCCATTTAGCATTCTGTTCAATTGATTTGTTCAATCACCGTTTTTTTTTTTTTTTTTTTATAATCACTTGTTGTTAAGTATTTCAAACCACTGTCTTATAATTTCACATGTAAGAGAAGGTATGTCATTTATGTCGTTAACAACAACAAAATATGGGAATGGAAAATCGTGTAGGTATGGTACTATTTCTAATTTATTATTTTTATAATATGTTTGTTTTAAGTTAAATATGGACTGTGCTTGATTATTAGATAACTGAGTATCTATAATCATTAAAATTGGAATAAAATTATTTTGAATTGAATTAAATATTTCAGCTTTAACAGAATTTTTATTAAATCTTCCATCACTTATAATTAACATTAAATGACTAATTGAATGTTTACTATGATTATGATTACTTTGCATATATTTTGTATTTTTAAAAATATAATTACATATTTTTAATGCATTTAGCATAGCACTATCAAATGTGTTTTTAGTATCATGATTAAATTGAAAATGTTTTAATATTTTTAAAAAATCTTTTTTATTTAAATTGTTAGTCATTGGACAAACTATATTATTTTCTTGAATTATTTCATTATCACCAAAAGAACAAATTCCTATATTTCCAACGTTTAATTTTTCAAAAGCTTTTGCTACTAAAAATATAGCATTTAATGTAACTTTTTGTATATTATTTATTTTCATACTTTTTGTATTATCAATTGCTATTATTATATTATAATCTCTTTTATTTAGTTTTGTTTTTCTTTTCCATATTTTATTATTTCGAAAATCACTTGCAAAATAATTAACTAATTTTTTTATATTTAATTTTTTACCAGATTTATATTCACCTTCGTATTTATTTCTCACAGTTGGTTCTAAAATAATTTTTAATTGTTCACATAAATGACTTGACATTATTTCTGTTTCTTTATTAATTTCTTCATATATTTGTTCATATTCTTCATTATTTTTATTATTATAAATTCCTGAATTAATAATGTCATTCGTATTAGGATATATCGTTTCAATTATTAATTTTTTTTCAAATGTCATGTTTGCATTTTCTTCACTCGTGTGTTGTTTATTTTCAAACACTTTTGTATTTTCATACATTTTATAACATTCTTTGTTGTTATAATCATTTTTATTTTTTTTGGAGTCGTATTTTGACACCACGTCATCACCATCATCATCACTGTCATCACCATCACTGTCATCACCATCACTGTTACTATCCATTTCGCTGGAAGTAGTAATAGCATCATTCTGATCAGTATTATTACTATTATTATTATTGTCATAAAATTCACTATAATTTTTATGTTTTTTTTCGTCTTCTTCTGACGAATCTATATCAATACTTTCATTTGACGTTACCATATCTGATGTATCATCAGCACAATCCAAACTGTTACGTTTTTTACTATCTTTTTTGCTATCTTTTTTATTTCTCATTTTGTTTGATTCGTTCTCCATTTTTTCGTTTGTTGCATCTAACTTGTTCGTTTTATTATTCATTTTGGTGGATTCCGTATTTTTTGTCGGTTCCATCTCATACTGATTCATTTCCCTCGCTTTAATTTCTTTCAGTTCATCTATCGTGTCACATCTTTCATTATCACTATTGAATTCGGTTTCTATCTCGTTATTCATTCTGTTATGTTTATTACTATTAAATTCTTTCTTCTGTTGCTCTTTTTGGTCTTGCTGTCTCTGTACATTTTCTCCCATCTGCTCATTTTGTTTTGTCTGTACATTTTCTCCCATCTGCTCATTTTGTTTTGTCTGTTCATTTTCTCCCATCTGCTCATTTTTTTCATTTTCTCCCATCTGCTCATTTTGTTCATTTTTTCCACCTACTTCATTTTGTTCATTTTTTATTTTCTCATTATCAGAATAACATGATTCATTTCCATTATCGGAGTCACAATTTTCATCTATAGTTTGTAATAAATATTTATTTATTTTTTTAATAAAATTAGTTATATCGATAAAATTTTCTGTATATACATTGCACTTATCAATAGTGAAAGAATAATTATTACTGGATGATAAATTATCATCTTTTTTTTCTGTTTTATTATTTCCGGTGTTGCTATTTTCTTCGTTGTCGTAATTGTCATCCTGATTTCCCCTTTTTGAAAAATTCATTTTATCACTACCAACTTCGGCATTATCACTATCAACTCCACCGCTATCACTACCAACTCCACCACTAGCACTATCAACTCCAACGTTATCACTATATTCATTTATAATCTTTTTTTTATTTTTTTTATTTTTTTCTATTTCATCATATCTATGAGAAGGAAAGCTATTTTTATAATTCTGTTCCGTATCGACATGTTCCTTTTTTGTAATTTCTTTTTCAATTGAGGTCAAATTTGAATGATCATTTGTGTTAAGTACGTCTGTTCGTTCGTCTGTTCGTTCGTCTGTTCGTTCGTTTGTACGTTCGTCTGTTCGTTCGTCTGTTCGTTCGTTTGTACGTTCGTCTGTTCGTTTGTCTGCTCTTGCTCCTTCTCCTTCTTCTTGTTCTCCTTCCTGAGTGTCCATTGTTACAGTCTTATTTTTCTGTTCATTAAAACCTTCATCATCCCCAACACCATTCTGTTTTTCCGGTTCAACTTCATCAGTTATTAAATCTGTCTCATTATCCACATTATTATCCACATTATTACTCATATCATTATCCACATTATTATCCACATTATTATCCACATTATTATCCACATTATTATCCACATTATTATCCACATTATTATCCACATTATTATCCACATTATTATCCACATTATTATCAATATTATTATCGTTTATTTCATTAATGTTGTCATTTAAGACCTCTCCATTTTCTTGTAACATATTTTCCTTCGTTGTAAGGTCATTATTTTTATTCTGCTCTTCACTTTGTGATTCATTATGCGTATTATCATCTTTATTCATTTCTTTATTTGTAACGTTTGTTTGTTCTAATGTATTATTATTGTCATAATTAGAGTCTTCACTATCCGATAGTGATACCGTTCCTTCCTGTTCATGTTTGTCTTCATCAACAGGTGAATTTTCGTCTTCTTCTATATCTACCATATTTTTATCAATTTGTTCATTTAAGTAACAATTTTCGTTAAGTTCTTTTTCTTCTGATTTATTTTTATTTGTGTCATTGTTATTTTTTTTCGTACTATCTTTCTTCTTTTGTGTTAAATTGTTCTTATCGTTAGTGTCACTCGTATATTCATCTGAATCTTCTGCGTCACTAATACTATGCGATCTTTCACTAGCACAACCAGAAAAATCACTTGATTCGATTTCTAAGTCAGAGTTCAAATCAAAGTTAAAGTTGGTGTTGTCATTGTTCCTGTTGCTATTGTCCCCGTTGTTATTGTTCATATTGTCAGTATTATTTGCATTAGGTTCATTGCTAATATCAGTCATTTCATTATTGTCCATCCAGTTAGGTTTAGTATTGTTATTATTTTGTTGATCACTAAATAAATCACATTTATTATTTTCTTCACTATCAGAAAAATCCTCATTATTAAAATTGTCATTAATATTTGTTTTTTTATCAGTTTTATTTTGATTGTGGTCATTTAAGTCTTCTTTTTTTTTATCCCTATCCTCATTTGGATCATTTCTTTCATCATTCGGATCAGTCTTTTCTTCATTCGGATCAGTCTTTTCTTCATTTGGATTACCACTTTTTATTTGCTCATTTTGTTTCATTTGTGATGTATCTTGCTTGTCCTTATTTGCCTCATCTTTCTCACTATCACCTTCTGTTTCATTTTTGTTTCCCTTTTTGTTATTATGCATAATGTCGCAAGACTCATTATTATTTACTGTTCCTTTACCGTTAATATTTTCATAAACATCGTCAATTGTTTCTTCCATTTTATTATCATCATTATTATCATCTCTGTTATTTTTTTTTTTATCATTATTGTCGTTGTTATTGTCGTTGTTATTGTCATTATTGTTGTCATTATTGTTGTCATTATTGTTGTCATTATTGTTGTCATTATTGTTGTCATTATTGTTGTCATTATTGTTGTCATTAGTGTCGTTATTTTTATGATTCTTTAAGTCCGAGTCTCGATTTTGGTTTGCGTCCTGATCCATATTAATATTATTTTGTTCGTTCTCAAGTTTATTTGTATTATTATTAGTTCCAATATTATCCATACTTTTCATTTCTTTTTCACAAAATTTTTGAAAATCATATGTAGCCTCAATAGCATCTTCATTAAAATCATTTTCATCTTGACTAAATGCATTTTCATCCTCATTAAAAATATTATCTAAGTCTTCATTATCTATTTCATTAGATATATTATTGATACCTTTTCCTTCTCCTAATCCTACTCCTTTTAAAAAATCAACTTTATGGAAATTGTTTTTATTATTATTATTTTCGTTTGTTTTTTCGTCATTTTCATTTGTTATTTGTTTACAAAACCCTTTTGTATATAGAACTTTTATTACTTTTAAAAAATATAATGATATATTTGAATAACCGAGAAATATATCCAACATATATAAAAACATACTTTTAATAGTATTAAACAACATTTTACTTAAATAATAAAACGTTTTTATCTTATTATTTTCACACTTGTCATTATTACCAAACGAACTCAACATGTATATATACAAATACAAATCAGTAACATTTTTTATTAAATATAAATCTGTCACATTTTTTGCTTGTTGTAAATCTGGGTACTCCTTTTTATATAGTATAGACTGTTTTTGAAACATATTATTTAGTTGTACCATAATTAGTTCATTTATTTTTTTTAATTCATCATTATTAGTAATATTATGGTCACAAAAGGGGCTATTTCGAGGGAAGTTATCGAAAAGGCTAATCGGCATCATGATATTACTACTAATTTTATCGGTGCTATTACTACTAATTTTACCGGTGCTATTACTATTAATTTTATCGGTGCTATTACAAGAATAAGCATTTATGTTGTGTGATTTTTTCATCTGTTTAAACGTTTTAATAAATTTATTAATTTTTAAATATGTTTTTTTTTTAAAATAAGAAGAAACGGTAAAAGAGGACGAAAATAACTCAGTTATATACACCTGTTCTAACAGTTTTATTTGATTATTCAAATAATTTAAAAATTTTGTATTCATTTTTATTTTTATATTAGAAATATATTGACCATAGTTTAACATATACTCGTTCGTATTTATATTTTTAAAATATTTAAATATAGTAAATTCATTCGAATTGTATATAATGTATATAATTTTATATATACATAGGAGCATATCTTTAAATATGTTATTATCACATAGCTGGTCAGAAAAAATACTTAACATTTGTAATAAACAATTTTTAACTTGGTTACATTTGTTTATACACTTTTCAAAGATATCTATATTTACACATACATAATTTAATTTGTATTTTTTTTCGAATAATATATTAGTTGTAATTAAATAATAAAAAGCGAAATAATGATAAAATATATTCATTTCTTTTCTTAAATTATAATATTCATAAGTTATGGAGTTAAACAAATAATATAACATTTCGTCATTTTTCATATCTTCATGTATATTAATCGATTTTATATATATTATTAAATATAATATTTGACAGTTTTTTTTATTCTCACATGACTCTAGTATTGTATTTATTTGAGATAACAAATCTAAGTTTTTAATTCTTTTGTTTTTCAAATTTCTTTTTAATTCTGATTCCATTATGTTAATGTTTTCTTTTAGTTTACTTAGTTTGATAGTTTTTGTTTTTTTGTTATTATTGCAAGTATTATTATCAATGTAATTATTAGTACTACTGTAACAATGTTCTATCATCCAAGTCAAACAATTTTCAAGTTCATCCAATATTTCGTCGGAAGATCTATATTGAGATAAAAATATATTTCTCGACCCATTATGATGAAATGTTAAATACTCTTTAAATATACTACTAAAAAAATTAAAAGTATTTAAATTTTTTAAAATTGGAATATTCAGTTTTTTCATTAAAAAGTGTTTTAATATATAAACCCATCTTTTTTTTTGATTTGTATTAGCATTTAAACTTTCAACATTTAAAATATTTTTTATTTCGTTAATAAAATCAATTGATACCTGTTCGAAACTGTAATTATTTTTTAAACATTCTAAAAACGTTGTTATATCTAGTTTTTTTATTTTTTCTTTTAGTTTTAAAAAAGATGGTTGCATTTGGATAAGTTCGTCGTATATATATTGTATAGATGTGTTGTGTGTCTCATATTTTGAGTCGTTAATTGTTATCTTATTTTCTTCCTCTGTGGTAATACAATCTGCTCTATTATTTGTACCAACTGATGTAAAATCATTACTAATAGTTTCTGTGCCTGTGTTTGTACATTCGCGATTTTCGTTTTCCGAGTTAAACAAAAAATCATCTTCATCCAACGATACATTAAACAAACTTGTTTCACTGTCCGTAGTAGCAACAGAACAACTATCTACCTCTTCACTATCAATATTTTCTGTATTAGAATTTCTCAAGTTGAGATCATTTATGGTTCGGGTTTTATTACCATGCGAATGCTCTATTTTTTTTAATTTCATTTCCGATTCGAATGTACTGTATTTATTTTCCAAAATAAACTTATCAACTGTTATAGCTATTTGTTGAAAATATAACTTAGTAAAATAAGTAATTTTGTTTTTAAATTTTTCTATAGATTTTGTATAAGCATTTAAATCTATTAAGTCAATATTAATTTGTTGTAATGATTTTTTTAATTGTAAATCAAAATAATTTTTAGATTTTTTTATTTTTTTTTTTATTAACTGTAAATATATATGCATATAATTATAAACATTTAAAAATAAATTACTCATTAATCTTTCTTTTATATTACTCGAATACATAAACAAATGTCCAATAAAGTAAATCATATTTAAACGCATTGAAAATTCGCCAATAGAAGAACCTCTTAAAAATATTACTAACAATTCAAATGAGTTAACAATTTTTAGTTTTGTTGTCAGATCACCATTGCTATTGTATATATCGCCATTGCTATTGTATATATCGCCATTGTTATTGTATATATCGCCATTACAAATATCAACCGATGTAGTAACTTTCCCATCAACATCATCATAACACAAATAAAACAAATAAGCAAACAAGTTCAACGTTTTTTTCTTTATCATAGTATGAGTTAATTTCTTACGAACTGTTTTAATTTCTTTCAGTTTATATAATCGAAAATATATCACATATACTAATAAAGTTTCTAATAAATTATTTTTAATTAACTTATTTAAATGCTCCATCGTGATTACATCCAGATCTATATATTTATCTTCTTTAATTGAATTAATTAAAAATAAAAGTGCTTCCAGTTTTTTTGTTATTTGTTCTATATCTGTTTTAATATCATTTACAGAAAGTTTTAAAATTTTATCAATTGCATGTAACACATTTAAAATTTTTAAATTATTACTTTTGTTATATATCGAAATAAACTCTTTATTTAAATTTATAAGATATGAACTTATATCACTTAAAGAACTAAAAATACCATCTACAAAATTATATTCTAAAAGGTTTATATATTTATTTATATATGCATGATTTTTTTTTTTATTATTTAGTATACATTCTAAAATTTTATTTTTAAAATATTCAAAATTGTAACTATTACACTGTGAAAAATAGTTTAATTTGTTTACTGTGTTTAAAGTAAAAATTAAAAATTGTTTTTCTTCCTTCTTTTTTGTATCAAAAAAATTAAATCGATTCTTATTTTTCATATTATTACATAATGATGATACGTTATTATTACCATCATAACAACTATCGTACTTATTTTTTTTTTTTTTATTAGAACTATTTAGTTTTATTAACATATCTAATGTGTTGTTTATAATTTTTCTTATTTTATATACTTCTGTTTTGTTCTTACTGCTGTACTCTTCTTGCAAATTCATACCCTTATTATATTTTATATTGTTGCTACTTGGTTCTGTTCTTTTTTTAAATAATTTTACAATTTTATAAATAATTTTAGTAAACATAGTTTCATCTAATTTGCGTTTTTCACAGCCTAATACGGTTTGTGTATTACTTGATATGTTCATCCCGTCATGTATGTTACGCTCACTGCTTATTCTAGCACATTGATTTATATCATTTTCTTTTTTACTAACTATTCCTTCCGAAACAACAGAATATGCACTATCACTGTGTGCATAATTTCCTTTTTTTGTTCCTTCTCCTTCTTCTTCTTCTTCTTCTTCCTCTCTATCATTATTACCCTTTTCTGTATCCATATTGTCATATAACACTGATTTATAAGCCCAAAGTTGGTTATCCGAATTAAAAAAAGTATCATATTCCTTTTCTATAGTTTTTATCGTATTTTCTTCTGACTCGTTCATAATAGTATCCGATTTTTGTTGAATTATAGTATTTTTAAATTGCTCTAATTTAAATAATTCATTCATATTTGTATGATCACTTTGTTCATTATTAATAACAATTTGTTTACATAGCAATTTTAAACAGTTTAACAAAATTGTTAAATCGAAATCATAAAACATGTTTTTTGATTGTTGTAATAATTGTATTATATAATTTAGATATTCTAACTCATTTATTTTTTGTTCATACTTTTCTATTTGTAAATTTATAATTTTTGAAAAATTTATCGGAAATTTAGCATAATTGTATAATGTTTTTTTTTCTTTTTTTTTTTTATACAACATGTTACGATTAGTCATCGATGTGTCTGGCTCATTAGTATCAGCTATTGACTTATTAGTATCAGCTATTAACTTATTAGTATCAGCTATAAATGAACATCCGATATTTGAAAAATTATCACTCCTTTGCAATAAAAACAAATTCGCACTATGTATTGCATGAACAAAAACACACAAAGAATAACTTATTGTATGTGCAAATTTTAACACCAAACTGTAATTAATTTTTACATGATAAATAAAATTCATACATAAATAAATGATTGAATAATTTATTAAATTATTTGTACTAGTTACATGTTTTAAAATAGTCTCTACTTTATGTAGTGGTAATATATGTTTTATAAATTTTTTATAATCGTTTTTTAATTTTATATATAACGTTTCTATATCTTCTAACTCATTTTGATGTATATACTTTTCAATAAAATATGTACATATATTTTTTTTATCACTCTTTTTTAACATTTGTGTTAGTTTTTTTTTTTTTTTTTTATTCATATGATGAAGTATTTTAGGTATTAATGGCAGATCTTTTTTTATATTTCTTATATTTTCCTTGTAAAATTCATTTTTTTTTAAATTCGAATAATCAGTATATGTTATTTTTTCAAAAGGGTTCATTTTTTCGAGATACATATGGTGTTGACTACTCATGTCAATTTCTGCTTCTGTTAAAATTTTTTGATTATGTAAATATTTTTTTAATGCAATTTTTTTAAAAATATTTTTTACTTCTTTTCTTATTTTTGAACAAATTATATTTAACAGATAGTGAGATATATATATAGATCCTATAATATAAATAAATGTGTCGTTTTCTAGTTTTTCTCTTAGCTCTATGATAGTACTATACTCAATGAATAGAAAGTTTAACATAATGTTCAAATCAGTTGGACATATATATTTAATATATTTTTTTATATAATAACAAATGTAGCTCAATGTGTCGGGGAAATTGTTGTTTTTATTTACGTATAAAATTTTATACATTTTTATTATATCCTCCTTGTGTATGTAAATATTATTGTTATATCCGGTTGATGTTTTATAAATAAATAAACTTGTGTCATTTTGTTTTATATTGTAAAGGATATTATTGGTTTGGCCATTAGGAGTATTTATTACATGACCATATTCATATGTTTCAGCATTGTTATAGTCATGTACATTAAATACGTTTTCGACATTGTTCATATTGTTCGTATTGTTCGTATTGCTCGTATTGCTCGTATTGCTCGTATTGTTCGTATTGCTCGTATTGTTCGTATTGCTCGTATTGTTCGTATTGCTCGTATTGTTCGTATTGTTCGTATTGTTCGTATTGTTCGTATTGTTCGTATTGTTCGTATTGTTCGTATTGTTCGTATTGTTCGTATTGTTTGTATTGCTCATAATTTCTTCATTTGTAAAAAAATTAATCAGTTTGGATAACGGCGTCAACTGCAGAGTACCACCACCAACGTCTCTTCTTCCGCCTTCCAAATTATTTATTACGAGTTTAAGAAGCAGAAACAACCAAACAAACAAATATTTTTCGATTTTTTGAACAAATAATATTTCATTTTTTAGCATAAGTAAATACTTATACAAATCTAATAAGGAAACTACAATATCTTGCGTTGCTTTCTTTTTAAAAATAATAATATTGTAAATTTCTCGAAATATGGAATAACATGTATTTTTATCATACATAACCTTCGTCTTTATAACATTACTGCTCATTATGCTAGTAAATATTGTGAACATATAAAAAATAAAATAAAAACATAAAGAATGTTGGCTTCTGTAATTTAAATTTAACAATTCTTGGTTTAATGCGTTTAATGGTTCAGTTGTTGTTGTTGTTGTTTTGTTTTTTTTTTTTTTTAAACTAAAATTATCAAAAAAAGGAGTTTTAATTATATAATTATAAAAATTATTTTTTAAATTTGTAAATATTATGTTGTATGTGTTCAGGTAAAATAAAGTTATTTTATTTTTTTTTATTTCTTCATATATATTTATAACCGAATCAAAAAAAATTGTTTGATTAAATAAAGATGAACTAATGTAAGAATAGTGGTTAAAGGGTGTACCATCTTTGTAGGTATCATTAAGGTATATATTTTTAAATATAGAATATTCTTCATATGTAATAAAATTATTTATGTTTTCTAAAACAGTTTCTTTTTTTATATTATCGATTTTGGATTGATCAAAATCGGTTAGAATGGCATTATTCATGTGATTGACTGGTTTGTTGAAATATAGGTCATGTGTTTTTATGCCACTATTAGAATCACCGTAACAAATATTATCTATTTGATAATTACTTAAGCCAAGTTTGTTTTGTATAAGATGTGTACCTGTTTTTAAATATTCATAATTCTCATCTCGAATCATATAAACATTCATTAAATAAGAGTACACGATATGTATTATTTCTTCTATTATGGTAAAAATTACATGAGCATAATAATGACCATTATTTTTAGCGTTGTTACTACTATTTAACTCAGAGGCACTATTAGTATATTCCGTTTCATTTTTTTGTACACATTCTATCATACACCATCTTTCTTTTAACAGACTTAATATTTCAACTTTTTCCTCATGTATAAACAAATTATTGTCTATATTTTCTAAATACGTATATATATGTTTTATCACATTTTTTACGTTTTCATTTATGTTTTCAGTTGTGTTTGTACCGAAACAAGTGTCTGTTCTGTTTTGATCGTTTATATTAGTTACGTTATTAGTCCTATCTGATTCACTTTCTTTTAACCTTGGTTGGATAGTATATGTATTAACAAGATTGCATTTTATATGTATATAAAAATATAACAAATGGATAAATGCGTTATATATATATTTCAAATTTATATTAAAATTGATAAATTGGTAATAAAATAATATTTTATTACTTTTATTCCACAAACTTTCATCCCATAAACTATGATTGTTATTGTTGTTATTTATACAATACTCACTACTTTGTTTTGAATTATCACTATTCAAAAGGTTGATATAGAAAGAAGAATTTAAAAAAGTTAATTTAAGAGTTTGATTTTTATCAATTATATTTTCTATTATTAATTTTTCAATGTCCTTAATTTTTTTATAATCTTTTTTATTTTGTAACATTTTTAAAGAAAATGAGAATAATTTAGTTTGTATTAGAATGTGTTCAAAATTATGATTAAAAAGTTTTTCTTTTTTTTTGTTCCAAAGAAAATTATTTGGTAACATTGTTTTATTTTCATAGTTATTATTTTGCTTATTTGATAATAAACTATGGCCACTATTTGACGTATTAGTTAAAATGTATGAATAACTATTTTTGTTTCTTTGATATAAGCAATAACTTATATATATGTTATTTACAACTTCAAACACGTTGCTTATCCATTTATAATAGTCATATAAATAATTATAACGGGTATGAAAAAAACTATTATAATCAGAATTGTCATATTGTGAAATAATGTGCGTATCTGTAAAAACTAATTCATCCTGTTTATGACGAGATAAAAAGAAATAATTTTTTTGTTTCACTTTCGAAGGTCTACTCAAATCAGTGTTGTCATACCATGTAGAGTAATTACCATCAAGATCATCATACAATGAATAATTATTTTTTGTATTTATCACCTGACTTTGAATTGTTACTTTTATTTTTTGTAATATATTCATTAAACGTATGTTAATATTATTAAGATCTTTCCAATAATATAAACATTTTACCATGTCACTCAAAAAAAAAACTATACTGTTTATTTTTTTATATCTTAAATTTGATATTTCTTGAAAAGTAAATAAGTATATAAAAATGTAATAATCCAAGGAAGTTTGATTAAGTAATTCAACATTTTTGTTTAATAACATTTTAAAAATTGTTTTTTCAACTATTGTAATAAATCTGTTCATAAGAAAAAATATAATACCGTTCATGATTTTCTTATTCTTAATCGGTTTCTTTTTTTTTTGTTTATTCTGCTGATGGCTGTTATATTTAATAAAATAGTTGTAGCTGAAGTTGTACTTTAAAAACTGTTCGAAAAAATGTAATACTTTGGAAAGTACTAAATCGTTATTTGTAGTAGTAATGTTACTACCATCATTGTTATTACTATGAAGATAATGTTGAGCAACATACAATGGTTTGAAAAATGTTTGCATGATGGTATAATCCTTATCTTGTTTGTTTTTATAAAATTGGTTGTATTTTTCCTTTGTATTCGAAGCCGTAATTGCACCTGTACTCGCACCTGTACTCGCACCTGTACTTGCACTTGTACTATTATGTATATCACTCAACACCTTTTTGTTCTTTTTATATATTATTTTATATATATAACTACTTACAATATAAAAGTAACCAACCTTTTTAGCAATAACTTTATTTGTCACAAATTCTAGGTATTTTTTTATATTCAAATCATAGTAATCGTTTATTGAGTTTTTGTTTTTAGTCATATTTTTGTCTGTTTCTATATTAGTCATTTTTTTTTTAACGACAATTTTATTTTTTATACGTATCAGTTGTTGGTATCTGTAAAATAAATCATAAGGTGAAAAATTACGTATAAAATTGTAAACTAAGTGGCAATATATATGGTTCAATTTGTGTTTATAAACTGAACTGATTAATGTTGCTTCTTTTACCACACTAATACTAACATCTTCATAAACACGGTTAAAAAATAAATTGCCCTTATGGTGTACTTTGTTATTATTATTAATATAATTTAGAAACATGTATAACTGATATTGGATTATGTGGTTGTATTTTTTACTGTTGCGTATGGTATATGTTGTATTATCAATAAATGTTTTAGGTAACATGTTGGTACTAGTACTACTACAATCACAATGTATAACTTTACCTAACACAAACCTTCTTTTAAAAAAACTTGATAAAATACTTTTTAATTTGTATACACTATTAACAACACATGTATTCACACAATTAAAAAATGGATAAAAAATTAGTTGTATATTTTTATTAAGCTTTGAGAAAATTTTACAATATAAAATTATGAAAGAGTCGATAAACATATGTTTCCATTGGTTTGGTGATAATGAAATGTCAGATTTTGTCCTTTTTCTTTTGCTATTATTTTTGACCAATAAAAAATTAGTGCATAAAAAATCGATATATTTTTCTATATAATATAAATTATTTTCAAAACTATGATTTAATAGGATATTCAAGTTGTTTTTGAAGTGTTCCTTTTTTAAGTGTTCCTTTTTTAAGTGTTCTCTTTTTTCTTTGACTAATTCTTCGTCAAACATATATTCGATAATATAAGTCGTAAGTGATATGATTAAAGAAAAATATATTAATTCGAAATTACGTTTAATTCCATGTGTTATAAAAAAGCAGTTATAACAATAGTTTACATAATCAAGTATCTTTGTACAATCAATTTTAAACCGTTCAATGTTGAAAAATAAATTTACCATTTTTGCGATCATTACTTTTTCTTCTTTTTCCTCTTTTTCTTCTTTTTCCTCTTTTTCCTCTTTTTCTTCTTTTTCTTCTTTTTCTGCTTTTTCTTCTTTTTCCTCTTTTTCCTCTTTTTCCTTTTTTTCTGCTTTTCTAAGATAAACAATTTTATCCTTATTTTTACAATCCGAAAGATACTTTCTAATATTTTTTAAAAATATGTTTATTATATAAAAAAAAACATTACTTTTTTTAATTATATTTAAATAATCTTTTTTTATATCATTTTGAATATTAATTTTGTCATGATTCAAGTAACCTACTGTTTTAATTCTACTGTAAAAAAATCCTAACATCATGTGTAATAAATTATTGTTACTGATTTGGGAAGATATTTTACTTGTATCAACCTCAGATGAAACAGTATTTGTATAATCACTGTTAAATTTATTTAAAATGTTATAATGCATATTTGATGTATTGGCTAGTTTTATCTCCATATGCGCAGCTGTTTCGTTGTGTTCGTTCTTATACGTGTGTATATTATCTTTCAATTCATCTACTGGTACATTTACAATGGTACTATTACTAATAGAAACAACTTTATTAAAATTTAAACTATATTCATTATCCAAATCGATTGAATTACTTACGTAATCACCCATTGGATCGAAATATAATTCTAAACAACGATTTCGTAATGCTTTGCTAATTTTATAATGTTCTTTTTCACTTAAAGTTAAAAATATTTGAAATTTTTTGTGAGGTTTAATTTTTTTTGCTTTTCCAAATTCATGTAAAAGTATATACCCATTTTGTTCAAACAAACTATTTAATCGATCTAACAAAGAAGGTGTAGAATGATGTAAATGTTTAACCAAAACCCAATGTCCTTTTTTTATAGCTTTAATAAAATTACTTTCGTTGTATATATAAACATTTTCATTAATTTCATTGTTTATTATTATTTTACTTAAGTTAGTTAAATTAAAAATTATATCATTCATTTTTTTTTTTTTTTTTTTTCTCCCTTTACATAATCTTATATGTTTCCTTATAAAGTTAAAATAATTTGTTTGTGTTTGTTCTAGATTGTTAGTATTTTGTATGGCTTTGATATATTCTTGGGATAACTTATTTATTTGGGCCATTACGTTTATTGGGTCTATTACATTTGTTTTGGCCATTACGTTTATTGGGTCTATTACATTTGTTTTGGCTACTACATTTATTGGGTCTATTACATTTGTTTTGGCTACTACATTTATTGGGTCTATCACATTTATTGGGTCTATCACATTTGTTGGGGCTACTACATTTGTTGGGTCTATCACATTTGTTGGGTCTATCACATTTATTAGGTCTACTACATTTGTTGGGGCTACTACATTTATTGGGTCTATTACATTAGTTTTGGCTACTACATTTATTGGGTCTATCACATTTATTGGGTCTATCACATTTGTTGGGTCTATCACATTTGTTGGGTCTATTACATTTGTTTTGGCTACTACATTTATTGGGTCTATCACATTTATTGGGTCTATCACATTTGTTGGGGCTACTACATTTGTTGGGGCTACTACATTTGTTGGGGCTACTACAATTGTTTTGGCTACTACATTTATTTTGGTACTGGTTGTCTTGCTGGTGTTATGAGTACCACATTCATTGTCATCACCTCTAGCAATGTCAATCCCCTTCTCACCATTTTTAATAAAAACCATTTTTAAAAAAAATCGATTACATCTGTATATTTTCTTTTCCAATTTTCGAATTATGTTACTCTTGCTGTTGAGTTCGTAGCAACCAAACAAATCGAACGTATCTATATCATTTGTTAAAGCAATTTCAAATATATTTTTTTGAAATATATATGAGAGTTTTTGAATAAATGAAGATTTCCCAGAATTATCTTTCCCGTTAAGTATAACAGGAATATTTAAATTTATTGCAGCTAAACATGAATAAAACATTTTTTCATCTTTGGATAATAAAAGAGTAGAACATATTGAATTATCATACGAAACGTTTATTTTTTTTGTTTGACTTTGATAAAGTGGTAAATTTTTTTCATTAAAAAAAGAATATGCTACGTCGTTGTTGAAATAGTGACAAAAATTAAAAAAGAGTATATTTTTATTTTTATCCTTTACCAAACCAATTAAATTTTGTCTACTGTTCACTTGTTTTATTTCATTTATAAAGTTATTACTGTCGTAATAGACATGTAATATAATACTTTTTATTATGTTTTTATCCATAATCGAATGTAATCTATTACATATAAATATGTCACATGCAGTGAAAAATATATTACTACAAATATGTTTGTTATGATCCATAAATTTAAAAATTCGTAATAAATCTCTTAAATTCCATACCCATCCTTCACTATTAAATAAAAAAATATTAATTTTTTTTATAATAAACATTATGTTTATTATTTTTTTTATGATTTCTAGGGTAATATTTTTTTTGTTTTTGTATAATTTTTTAATAACACAAAAATAATCATACTCATCTAATTCGTTAAAATATATTTTAGAAAATCGATTTAAAAACGATTTGGGTAACCCTTTTCTACCTCCTCCCTCTTTATATGGATTCTGACAACAAAACAAACGAAAATCTTTATGACATTTAACTATTTCATTTGTTTCTGGGATGTATATTTCTTTTCGGTGATCTAAAATGGAATTTAACCCTTCTAACGTTTGCTGATTGGCTAAATTTATTTCATCGATTAAAATCCAGTATCCTTTTTTCATACACTCAATTAATTTACCATCTTTCCAATAATATTGAAACGAATTTTTTTTATTCTCTTCCTTTATTGAACTGTTGCCATAACTTTTTTCTTCTTCCTTTAATATTTTTTCATAATTATACTCGCTTTTCTCTTTTAAAAGTATATTTTTTTTTTTTTTTTTTTTTTTTATGTGTTGCTCATTTTTGATAGGGAAATAAGAGCCAATAAAATCATATATATCTGTACATTCTGACAAATTTATACGAATAAGTTTATTATTTGTTAGTTTGGCTAATACATCAATTATGAACGTTTTTCCAACACCTGGTGGACCTTCAAGTAAAATAGAATTGTCTAATTGCATTGCTTTAACAATTTTAAATAAATTCTTTTTTATGTTTGGAGTACTAAAAACGAAAGAACATTCGGTTGGTAATGTTTTATAGTTCAATTTTCCTTTTTTTTTAAACCTAATTTTGAATTCGTTTATTTTTAAATGCCTTTGTGTAAAAGTGAATTTATAAATATCATTAGCAGATGGACCCAGCAAAGTATTATGCATTTTATTATTACCACTTTTGGCTTTTATCATTTTGTATCCAATATATCTACACAAACAATCTACGCTTTGTAACAACAGTTCCATTAATAATTGCCTCGTTTTAGCATCCTCGGTTGTATCAATTAAAATTAAGCAACCACTTTGGTAAAAGCTGCGAATATAAAAACGTTTTAGTTTGTTTCGGATGTTTATGCCACCATTTTTTTCACTTTTTTTGGTACTCATTTTGCCACCATTTTTTTCACTTTTTTTGGTACTCATTTTGCCACCA